>JAJPUD010000844.1:502600-541496 GCA_023553655.1 Myrmecobius fasciatus | reverse complement strand
CCATCTAACAATCAATCTTCCTTTCTCAGAAATACTCAGGGAAGAGACTGAGGGATTGTTCTCTGAAACCTTTCAATAAATACTCAGTTCTAGGTCACATTCTCCTAACCATCCATCCTTCTAACTAGGAGTTCTATTCCAATTAGAAGGCTCTTTGTTGCTATATAGCACAAGTTCCTCATTTCCAGAAGTAGACTCACCAAGCCTGTACTTGTTGGATTAGATCTAGATTGGAAATATCTGCAAATGTTCTGTAAAACACATCAAAAAAAGCAAATTCATCTTTGCTCTAAGAACTGCACCTTCACTGGCCAGTTCCCCTGTTAGAACAGGCAAGAGGGCTTGAACTCACCTGATGGTTGTATAACTAGAAATAAGGGATTAAGTACAAGAGATAAAATGGAGGTAGAAAGGCAAGATTTGGCCTTTGATTGATGAGGAAGGATGAGGAAGAATGTTCAGGTCAAGGATAATATTAAGATAGGAAACTTTAGTGATTAAAAAAATGGTATTCTCCAAAAAAAAAGTGGCTAAACAAATTATGTTATGTGAATATGATAGAATACTATTGTGCTGTAGAAAATGATGAAAGGGATGATTTCAGAGAAGAATGGGCAAATTTGTATGAGCTGATAAAAAATGAAGTGAATAGAACTAGTAGAACAATTTATATAATAGTAACAATGTTACAAATACAAACAACTTTGAAAGACTTTTAGAATCACTGATACAAAGACCAACTACACTTCCAGAGGACTCCTCATGTTACCCATCTCCTGATAACAAAGGGTTGGACTCAGTACAGATTGAGACATATTATTCTTTTAATATGGTCAATGTGGGAAAATTTTTTTAATTATATATATTTGTAACAGGGTTTTTGTTTTCCTTGCTTTCTCAGTAGAAAAGAAAAAAGTGGAAGGGAGAAAAGATGGATGTTCATTTTGTATAATTTAATTTTTTTAATTGTTTTAAAGAAAGGTGAAGTGACTTGCGTGGAATTGCATGGCTATTTAATCTCCCTGATTCCAATTCTGGTACTTTATCCACTATTTCATACTGCCTTCTAAGAAGTAGTTTTAAGCATATTGAGCCTGATATGTCCTTGGGAAATCCAGTTTGAAATGTCCAATAGGAAACTGGAGAGGTATGACTAGAGCTTAGGCTGATAATAGATTTGCATAGAAATGATCATTAAACTCATAAGAGATGATAAGGTCTCCAAGTGAAAGTAGAAAATGAGTAGAAAATGTCCTATTATAGAACACTGGGGTACACTCAGCATTAGAAGGTGGGATATGGAAGATACTTAACCCAATGCCTGACACATAGTAGGTGCTTAATCAACGTTCATTGAATTGTATTAGCAAACAAAAGTGAGAAGAATCAGTCAGAAACATAGGAGGAGAATGAAGAAAAATTGGTGCCACAAAACCCCAGAGAGGAGAGAATATCTAGAAGAGTGTGGTCAACGTTGTCAAAAACTAGAGAGGTTGAGAAGGATGATTATTCTAAAAGGCCATTAGATTTGACAAGTAAGAGATGATTGGTAAGTTTAGAGAGAGAAGTTCCTGTTG
Organism: Myrmecobius fasciatus; assembly: GCA_023553655.1. Classification (NCBI taxonomy): domain Eukaryota; kingdom Metazoa; phylum Chordata; class Mammalia; order Dasyuromorphia; family Myrmecobiidae; genus Myrmecobius; species Myrmecobius fasciatus. The sequence continues at coordinate 539,919 of JAJPUD010000844.1, read as the reverse complement.
GGTGATGAGGCTGGAAACCAGACCACAAAAGTTTGAAAAGTGAGGAGAAAAAAGGAAGTAGTAAATGTATACAGCTTTTTTGGGGGGAGGGGGAGGATCAGACAGAGAAAGGGAAGAAAAATATAGGATAATACAGCTTGAGGTTGTGGTAACACATAGTGAGAGTTGTTAAAGGATGGAGAAGACTTGATTATGTTTGTAGGCAGCTGAGAAGAAACTACTAAATTTGGAAAGACTGAAAATTAGAATGGAAAATAATTGTGAGGACAATAGAGTGGAGAAGACAAGAGAAGGTGAAATTGAGGGTATATGCAGAGACTTTAGCCTTGCCAAAAAGAAAGTCAACCTTTTCTTCTGAGATTAAAAAAAGAAGAAGAAAAGAGAGAACAATGTTGAGGAAGGAGTGTTTTTCACAAAGAAAAAAAATTATCTTGTGCACATGTGTAAATTCCAGCTGAATTCCAGAAATAGACAATTGCCTGCTTTGATGGGAACATAGACTTCCTGAAGGTTGAGTGCTGTGAAATAATGCTGCAAAGTTAAGTCATAGTCAGGTTGCAGAAAGGCTTAAGGCTAAGGATTCTGCATTTTATTCCATAGGCTGTAGAGAACCACTGATATTTTTTTAGAAGGAAATTGACATAATCAGATCTGAGCATTAGGAAAATTATTTTGGTAGTTTGAATCCATCCTAGAGATGATCATAGTCCCTTTCCAAACAGAAACATCCCTGAAAAGGAAGATAAGGCTCTTTCCTCATTTTTCCCCCACCATCCTTTTCCTCTATGCACCACCCTGAGCTCTGACCAACCTCAGCATCTTAGCACAACACACATCCCACTCCTGGAAACACAAACTAATTAAAAGCCATCTCAATGTCACATCCTGTATTCTACCATATGCCTTCACCATCTGCAGACTTTCACAACTAATAATACTCTTTTTGCTTAGCTACTTCTCTTTCCCCTGTCGCTCCCCACTGCTCCCTGCAGTCAGGGAAGTGTCCTGTGAAATCTAACGTGTCTAAAAAGTCTGCCTCCCTCCCTCCTTACACACCTCAGCAGCATTAGTATTCAACTTTTCCTCTGTAAAAGGCCCTCTTCATGCCAGTTTGATTTTATTATTATGCCAAGACACTTGCTTAATTCTATGCTGTCTTTCTTCTGCACTGTTGATTTACACTGTTAGTGTTTTAATTATACAATTCAGCACTCCTTAAAACATGAAAAACTACTCAACTTTTCAAGCAATTAAAAGGCAGTGGAGTATATCAGCAGATCAGAGATGAGATAAGTAAATCAAGTAATTTAAAAACTCATTTGGTGAAAATGCACCATCCTACCGAAAAAAGAGAGTGTGTGGAGTGACTTCCCTGGGACTTCAAAGGCCTGTCTCCTTGAATTCTGACTTTAATTTTTATGTCAATTTTCTCTTTTTGCTTCCTCCCTGGTGCACTCATCAGCTCCCACTCTCAAAAGAGGCTCAGACTTGTAAAGCTTGAAGGGATTTTATCTAGTCAAACCCTCCCTTTTCACAGTTGAGGATCTCTAAAAGAGAGGAAGCCATTTGCCTATAATCACTCAATGAGTTGGGTAGCTAAGTGGCTCAATGGATATAATACTCACCATGAAGTATGAGGAAAACCTCATCTTCAAGAGTTTAAATCCTGCCTCAGATATTTACTAGCTGTGTGACCTTAAGTAATTCATTTAACCCTGTTTGCCTTTGTTTCTTTATCTGTAAAATAAGCAGAAAACGGCAAACCCTCATTTCCTGGAGTGTATCTTACTTTAATATATTTTACTCATGACCAAATGTTCTATTTAATATCTAAAACCCTTTATAACCTGTTCTCCTCCTACCTTTCCAGTTTTCTTACATCTTACTCCCTAACACATACTCTTCCATGCAATGGCACCAGACTCCTGGCTATTCCATAAGACACTTCATTTCTTGGTTCCACATTTTCTCTGGTTGTCCCCCATTTTCCCCTTTTCTGCTCTGTCTGCTGAGTTTCCTGGCTGTCTTTAAATCCCGACTAAAAACCCACTTTCTACAAGCAGCCTTCCTCAACTCTTCTTAATTCCAATACTTTCCCTCTGAAGATGATTTTCTATTAATTGTGTGTGTAGCTTACTTTGTATATGTTTGTTTGCATGTTGTTGGCCCCATTAGATTGTAAAGAGTCCCTGTCCTACGAGGCAGGAACTGTATGTGCCTAGAACATAACAATGCACTTAAATCTAATTCACTTGCAAGTCAAGACATCACTCTCCTGACATCATTGGTCCTCTTTGAGAACAAAGGATGAACAACAATATAATTAGCATCATGTAAATATTAGCTATGATAATAAATATTATTTTATTTGTTTGCATGTTGTTTCCCCCCGATTAGATTGTAAGATCCTTGACTTCCTTTTGCCTCTTTTTACATCCCTAGGGCCATCTGCAGTCATCCTGATCTATATCTGACCACTGCCCAGATGACTCCCAAAGAGAGAGTGAGGTTGGTGAATTTACACAGCCCTAACACACTTAAATTCAATTCACTGTCATATCATAGCATCACCTTCCTGATGTCATGGTTCTTTTCTCCATTTTTTTTCTTTTTTGCTGAGGCAATTGAGGTTAAAGTTAAGTGACTTGCCTAGGGTCACACAGCTAGGGAATGTTAAGTGTCTGAAATCACATTTGAACTCAGGTCCTCCTGACTTCAGGGCTGGTGCTCTATCCACTGCGCCACCTTAGCTGCCTCTCATGGCTCTTTTCAAAAACAAACAAATAACAACAGCAATCCCCTATGCTTAGCACAGTGTTTAGTACATAGTATGCACTTAATAAATGTTGATTGATTGATTAAGATATGAGTATTCCTTCCAACATTTCAGTTTGGAATTCATTAACATTTGCCTGTCCCTGTATAACTCTAGTCCATGTGCTTCCATGAGTTCACCAGGGTGGTAATGGGAGCAGACATGAGATATCTACCCAATGAACTGGAGACCTTTCTTGCTTTCTATTGACAATAACTGAAGCATTCAGACTTTCTATGCATCTTCTTCAATTTCGCCATGGAATAGTGAACTTTTACATAGTGTGGATGTTTATATGGTATTTTGAAGTTTATAAAATAATTTATATACATTTAAAACTCACAATAACCCTTGAGAAGTATAAGGTAGATATGAGTCCCATTATCACCATTTTACTGATAAGAAAATCCAGAACTAAGAAAAGTTAAGTGACTTGTCCATGGTCACATAATCAATAAACATCAGAAGTGTGGTTTAATGCAAGATTTCCTGATGCCAGAACTAGCAACTCCATCCATCCTGCCAGGCTGTCTTTCCTTTGGATGTACTTTAGATGATGATCCACTCTCTTCCAAATCATCCTTTCCTATATTGTATGAGCATCACTACTGGATGGGTAATAATAAGAAATGCCCTCAGCAGTTGGGAGGCAGGAAGGAGAGGGACTCTAACACGTTGGCCTCAGTACAAAAACCACTCTACCAAAAAAAAAAAAAAAAAAAAAAAAAAAAGTCCCAACCTGAAAGAAATCAGATTAAGCTATGGCATAGGAAAAGAGAGCTGGGCTAGTAATTAAGAGGTCTGGTTCTCAGCCTTAGCTCTATAGCTGACCAGTTGTGTATCTTTGGAAATATCATTCAGCCTTTCTTAACCTTAATTTCCCTCTCTGTAAAATGAAAGGTGTGATCCTCCCTCAAATTTCACAGAATATTTTGTCTGGTCATCTTTGCATTTCTACAACTTGCCTTGGTAACATGGTTCCTAATAATTTTATCCTTTTTTTCTTCATTTCCCTGATACAGTTCTTCCTGCATCATATCTCTTTGGATTCCCAATGACTAATCTAGTAATTTATACATTTAAATGCCTAAGAAAAGGCTTGTTGAATTGGACAGAACACTTCCCCTCTCTGGATCTCAGTTTCCTAATCTGTAAAATGAAGGAATTTGACTAGATTTGGTCTAAATTTCCATTCTACTTTCATATCCTTTGACCTTATGGAATCAGGCTGAAAGCTAGCAATATTGTGGGTCCAAATAAAAAAATCTGTCCATCAGATTAGTCTTGGATTCTAGTTAATCCTAACATTCAGGGGCAGTTAGATGATATAGTGGATAGAATGCTGGCCCTGAAGTCAGGAGGACCTGAGTTCAAATCTGGCTTCAGATACTTAATATTTCTTAGCTATGTGACCCCAGACAAGTCACTTAACCCCAATTGTCTCAGCACAAAAAAACAAAATCAAATAACATTCAGAGTAGGACAGGACAACCTCCCTTGAGTAGGCAAGGCATGTCCACAGGATGTTGGAGGCATCATGCTATCTCCTTCCCTCTTGACAATCCTTCATTGCAAAGGTAGAAAAACACAGAGAGGTGCCTACATAGGTTACATTCCTCATCATGCTCTGGGTAATGTTCTTTTTCATCTCTGTATCCCTAATACCCCATAATTGTTGATTAATAAATGTGTGCTTAATTGAACTGAATTAGGGAAATTAGGCAGTCTGCATTTACTCTTGGCTGATGAAAATGACTTCTCAGAAATAGTAGCAGACTCTTCCTTCACTGCTGCACCCACTCAGCTAACCCTCCTGTAAGCTTTAAGTGATTTTCCCCATCCAAGGCAGTTCACCAGGCTGAGGACTTGGAAGCCAGTGACTTTATAACCAAGTAGGAGGTTAAGATGGGGAGAGATAAGATGAGCAAAAGCTCACAGTCATCCATCACAGCAAAAGCTAGAAAGGTCAGAGTTGCCACTAAACCCAGTATTCACTAGTCTGTCTGGGAGACAGTTACTGAATGAGAGAAGCAAGCCAAGTGCTTGCCAATGAAGCGAAGAAGAGTCTAGGAAGCCCTTACTGTGAAGAAGATGCAGACTCAGAAGCCTGCCACATTCACCTATGCCTGAGAAAAGACAGGGCCATGCTCAATGAGCATGTTTGGGGTTCTCTGGGCATTGTTTCCCTCATCCTTCAGCTGTCAGCTGGCAGGACTGCAGATGATGAGCTGAAGTGAATGGAATGCACAGCAGACTAGCCTGGTTAAACACATCAGGAAGAAAAGAAGCACAAGTAACCCATATGGTTGGCCTCTGTGATCTGGGTTTGGTTTCCAATTTAAGGACCAAATGCACTAAGTTGGTTAGGGTTCTGTGACTCTGCTCTTCCCCAAAGAAATCAATGTCTGGGGGAAAGAGTCTACGGGAAGTTGGGAGTTGTTACCTTCCATTCACATAAACTCTCATCTACTTACACCCAAATTAAAATGCACTATTCCTTAGGATATCATATTTTATATACAAAGGATATGCACTAAATGTCTGAGGGAAATATCTATTCAGTTTAATTCAATGACTAAAAGACAAGAACTAAAGAGAGAACCTTTCAAATATTACACATTGAACCCTAGTTCAAGGTCAGAGTTCAATTCCCTAACTCATGGAGACAGAATTATCCATCTAAATTGCATATCCAACCCTTAGTTCCATATCTTGAATGAGTAACAAGTGCAATAAGGGCAAATTTACCAGTTACAGGCAAATTGAAAACCATATGCAGGCCATCCCATACCAAGCTGACAAATATGGTCACTCTCATCATCACAAAGAGCACTACTGGAAAAAAAAGTAGCTACCCTTCCCTTAATTAAGGAATGTTCTGACATTTACTGTAGTATAGCATCATGGCCCCTAGGAGGGAGGGAAGGAATGAGTAAGGCAGGGAGGAAGGAAGGGAGGGAGAAAAGAAGGAAAGAAAGAAGGAAGGGAGAGAAAAAAGAAAAGAAAGAAGGAAGGAAGGAAGGAAGGAAGGAAGGAAGGAAGGAAGGAAGGAAGAATACCTACTGTGTTCACATATGAAATATGACTAACAATTAGCAAGTCACTTAAGTGCAAAGACTATTTAACACAGACAAGTTGCTTGTTTGGCTTGACAGAGGCAATTTCCACTCTAGGAGTTCCTCACACTGCTGAAATCACTGGGGGGAAAAGACCCAAGCACTCCCCTTCTCTAACATCCATTGCCATCCTCAAGGAAGTGATCATTTTCCCTATTTGGGCTCCACTTTCTGTTTTTTTTCTTTTCCCTTGGCCTTGCTCCTCCCCCACTCATCCTAAATTCACCTCCATTTCTTTTAAATAATACAGAGATTACTTTGTGTGAAAGCTAATTTAGGCAAAGTAACAGAGACTATATTTAATGTAAATGGAATAAGCAGAATAGAAAGATTTATAGTAATAATAACATGCTTGCAATAATACTGAGTAGGTGACCTACCTTAGAAACAGTGGTTTAAAGAGAAGGAAATTTACCTCCCCAAAGAGCTTGGTATAGGTTCCACAGAGTGTTACTTCATGGGCAAGACCTTATAATCTTATTAAATGTCGTCAATCTTATTAGATATGACCACTTACTTCTCTGGCTCACTGGGATGTGTGGGATGAGGATTGAAATAGGAAAGAGGTCCTAGAAGTCAACAAAGATTTAAGGCAGAAGAGGTTGCTACCCAAGAGCCAAGGCCTCAATGCTAAAGAAACAACTGAAGATCTCCTTATACATATCCTCATCCCAGGAAAATTCTTTGAGTCTCTGCCACCTTTCCAATTCCAGTTTAAGGCCTTTTCTAATCTGCTCCTCCCTCCCCTGCCTTGTTGTTAGAACTCCCTTCCCCATTAAGTATTACATATTCACTATGTATATCATTAGTAATACACTTAACCCTGTTGGTCTCAGTTTCCTCACCTGTAAAATGAACTGGAGAAGGAAATGCAAAACACTCCAGTGTCTCTGCCAAGAAAAGCCCAAATGGGTCAGGAAAAGTCAGACATGACTGGAACAACCAAAAAAAAACAACGAAGATTTATTATTGGCTAGTCCAGGAACTCAAGAGAGACTAAAACCTACCCCCTGAGCCAAAGAGATGAGAAAAGATTGTGAATTGGTCACAAATTCAATGAGGAGAGCTAGAAGGAAAGAAGCAATAAGATCCCCAAACCTAGGCCTCCTCCATCTGATAGAACAGATTCTGCCTGGCCCATTCTGCCTGCTGGGAGGTCTCATACAAGAGCCCCCTTCTCCATATTGCTTCCTTCTTAGCAGAAGGAAAGAGAACTGATTCCCCTAATAGCTTGCACTCTATGACTGGTTCCACCTCAGCCCCAGCTTCTCCCTCCCACCCCTACTCCCCCTTCATGATAATGGTTTGTTAGGAAATTGGTAATTTGGAGAGGATCATTAATGCAGTGAACAGCAATATTACACAAAAGGATTGTGGCTGGCTCCCTAATGCACTGCGACTTTATGAATGTGTTTGCATGAAATCTCCCCATTATGCTGATGTCCTCCTAGGGACAGAGAAGGGACACTAAGATGGAGAGCAAAGACAGAAGCAATTTTTTAAAAAGGAGTTGCTCACAAGAATCCCCCAAATAACTTGTTATTTGTAGCTCCTTTAAAGTATACATAGCTTATAAAACCTGACATACAGTAGGTACTTAATAAGTGCTTGTTGACTTGATTCAACATTAACTCACTTTCCTCATCTGTAAAATATTGATGGGGAGAGGGCATCTATTATTTTAGATCACATTTCAGCTCTAATCTATGATTCTCTGACAATCTATTATATGCAAGGATAGCGCAGGCTTTTCCCACTAAGATTAATTCCTTTCTCTTATAAAACAAACCCAAAGTGTTCAGCTCAGATTCAAGTGTCTCCCATTAAGGGAACTCCTACAAGATGAGCTCATCCTCATTCCTACAGTCATTTATTCTTTTATCCATTAACTCTGGCCCCCGACTGTTTCATGAACAAGATGCTCCATAACTGGACTCTGGGCATTTTCTCTGACTGTCCCTTATACCTGGGCTTTTCCTCTTATCTCCACCCACTAATCTCCCTAGCTTCCTTTAAGACCCAACTAAAATCCCATCTTCTATAAGAAGCCTTCCCCAACTCTTCTTTTTTTAGTCCCTTCCCTTAGTTGATGATTTACTATTTATCTTGTACATAGCTTGTTTGTATGTTTTGTTTGTCACCCCTATTAGATCGGATGCTCCTTGAGTTCAGGGATTGATTTTTGCTCCTTTTTGTATCCCCAGAACCTGGTACTTAATAAATGTTGATCAACTGATTGATTTCTGGAAATCAGAGAGGGAAAGAAGGGGAAGTCTAGGTACCTTTCCAATAGAAATAAGAAAGAGAAGTGTTTCATTCACAGTCACTTCAGAGGATTCAGTGGGATTAGGTTTCCTGAAAAGACATCAAATAGCCTCATGACTCATTCTGCGTCACTGGGCACTGCCAATATTCTAATTGTTCAGTTCAGCCATGAAGTATTGTCTCATTCCATCCTCACAATAACCCAAGGAAGTAGGTGCTATTATGATCCCCCATTTTATGGTTAAGAAAAATGATGCAGAATTTGAGTGATTTACCTAACAGTAATAGTCTGAGGCCAGATTTAAACTCAGATCTTCCTGATTACATATATAGTGTTCTATCCACTGGAGCTGACCAAAAGTGGACTGAGAAACCTCTGGAGGTAAATTCCTAATCCCTGAAGGGATACAAGCAGAGGTTATATAACTATTCATTGAAAATGCTAAAGAGGGAATTCCTACTCCCACTGACTTGATTAAATTACATGTCAGATCTCTTCTAACTCTGAGATCCCATGATCCTAAGAAGCACTTATTCTGGAATCTCCCTTGGGATTTAGGTCCACTTCAATGATCTGGATAAAACCAGTCCTTGGACCTGTCCTTGTACATAGAACCACTAGGATAATTTCCAAACTAATCTAGCCTCTGACTCTTATCTTACCATCAAACCCCACACATCCTAAGAGTATAAGTGGGGCCCCAGTGCATCATCAGAATTAGACTGCAGGCTGGCTCTACCTACATAGGCTCAGAGATAGCTTCAATTTCATACTTTTAAATTTAAACTAGAATACATGGAATTGGTACTTGAAAGCTCAATCATAAGCAGTTCATCACTATTTGATAAAAATTGCTAGGAAAACTGGAAAATAATATGTCAAAAACTCAGCATAGACCTGTATCTCACACTCCATACAAAAATAACATCAAAATGGATACATGATTTAGGTATAAAGGATGATACCATAAGCAAATTAGTAAAGCAAGGGATAATTAACCCATCAGATCTTTGAAGAAGGGAGGAATTTATCACCAAAGAAGAACTAGAGGACATTATAAAAGGCAAAATGGGCAATTTTGATTACATTAAATTAAAAAGTTTTGGACAAACAAAACCAACAGAAACAAGATTAAAAGGGAAGTACAAAGCTGGGGGGAAAATCTTTATAGCCAGTGTTTCTGATAAAGGTCTCATTTCTAAAATATATAAAGGTCGGGGCAGCTAGGTGGCGCAGTGGATAGAGCACCAGCCCTGAAGTCAGGAGGACCTGAGTTCAAATCTGGTCTCAGACACGTAACAGCTGTGTGACCCTGGGCAAGTCACTTAACCCCAATTGCCTTAGCAAAAAAAAATAAAAATAAAATATATAAAGGTCTGTGTCAAATTTATAAGAATATATCATTCCCCAAATGATAGTCCAAGGATATGAATAGATAATTTTCAGATGAAGAAATTAAAGCCATCTATAATTATATGAAAAAAAATCCTCTAACTCCCTATTGAGTAAAGAAATGCAAATTAAAACAACTCTGAGATAATACCTCATACCTCTCAGATTGGCTAAGATAACAGGAAAAAATAATGATAAATGTTGGAGGGGGTGTGGGGAAAATGGGAAATTAATGCATTTTTGATGGACTTGTGAAGTAGTCTAAACATTTGAAACCATGCTCAAAGTTCTATAAAACTGTGCATACACTTTGGCAAAGCAGTGCTATTACTGGGTCTGTATCCTAAGGAAATCTTAAAGGATCAAAAAGGACCCACATAAGCAAAAATGTTTATAGTAGCTCTTTTTGTGGTAACAAAAACTTGGAAAATGAGTAGATGCTCATCAATTGGGGAATGGCTGAAAAGTTGTGATACATGAAGAAAAAGGAATATTATTGTTCTATAAAAAATAATGAACAAGCAGAGCTAGAAAGACCTGGAAAGATTTACATGAACTGATGTTGAATGAAACAAGCAGAACCAGGAATACATTTTACACAATAACAGCAAGAATATGCAATGATCAATTATGAAAGACTTAGTTTTTCTCAGTGGTTCAGTGGTCCAAAGCAACCCCAATAGATTTTAGACAGAAAATGCCATCTACATTCAGAAAAAGAATTAAGGAGAGTGAATGTAAATCAATGTTCACTATGTTCACTTCTTTTTTCTATTGTGTTTTTTTTTAAATCTCTCCCATGGTTTTTCCCTTTTGCTCTGATTTTTCCCTCCCAACATGATTTAAAAAGTAATGTGTATTAAAAATAAATAAATTTACTAGGAAAAAAACGAAACTAAAAAAAAATCATAAGGAGTTCATGGGATCATAGATTTAGACCTACAAGGAACTTTAAAAGTCAACTTTCTCATTTTACAGGCAGGGAACCTGCAGCCCATAGATTAATTTGCTGAGAATCAGACAGTTATGTATGTCAGAGGTAAGACCTTGACCCAGCTCTGCCTGGTTTTCAGGCCAACTCTCTCTCCACTACCCCATGTTGGTGTGGAAGTACCATGGAACTCTGGTTCATTTTTGCCACTTTGCTCCTGCTGAAGTTATCATTAGAAATCTTCACACAAGTCCCATTCTTTTCTTGTCATCACAGAAATTGCCTCACTTTAGAGTCTCAATTAGAGTCTTTCATTAGCCTACAAAGATCATTATTTCATCAAGTCTCCTAATGAAAACACTGTTTCCATCACAGCCTCACCCCCGCCATACCATGCTTGTTTATTTCTGTGTAATGTGAAAAGGAGACCAAAATGGATCATGAACTCCCCTAATTTCCAAACAACTTTGCTTGCTAATGAGATCAAGAGAATCCTTGCCCTATGTTTGACCAACTTCCTACAGAGATGCCTCTTTAGCTCTCTCCATGGCAGCTGTTTAATGGGGTCATGTCTTTCCTAAAGGGCTATCTAATGGAATTCCCCAGTACTAACAGTGACTAAAGGGAAGGAGCTAACCATACTATATTTTGGGTTTGGGGGAAGGTAGAGGAACCTCTGTCCCTATTTGACCTCCCCTTAGAGGACAATGAGGCATGGGTCCAAAGTGATTTGACATAAGACTTGCACATTTCATACTTTCTTCAAAGAAGCTTTGATAGGGTATGAATTATTCAAAAGATAGAGACTGATAAAAGAGAATGAGACAGAGTGGCACTGTGTATTTAGAAATAAATTCAAGAAACTAGAAAAAAGAAGTTTAGGGAGAAAACATTTGAGTGGAGATCAACAGAGGTGGAAAGAGAAGTGTTATTGTCATTGAAATAGTCTATAGATCACCTAGACATTAAGAGGAAATAGTTGAAGGGTTCAGGAAGCATATCATAGGCTTGGTATAGAGTTATGATATACTTATAATGAGGAGTTTCAATTATCCAGATAACTACTAGAACTCTTTCTCTCTCTCTCTCTCTTTCTCTCTCTCTCTCTCTCTCTCTCTCTCTCTCTCTCTCTCTCTCTCTAGCTCTCTCTCTCTGTCAAACACAGAGCAGTCAATAATTTCTTAGTTTGTCCTAATTGTAACTTCATTCTTCAAAACCAGTCCATTGGTTTATTAAGGATTTATTAAGCACTTACTATATGAAAAGTATTGTACTAAGCTTTGGGAATATCCCCATTATCCCCCAAAAATACAGAAACAGACTCGGCCTCCAAAGAAGTCGCATTCTATTGGAAAGACCAAAAAGTAAATAACTTAATACATACAAGACATACAGAGAAAGTAGATATATGGTAATTCCAGAGAGAAGACACTGGATTAGAGGAGAGGGCAGGCAGGAAAGACCTCCTGCAAAAGATGAGATCTAGCTGAGTCTTCTAGGAAGACTGGAAAAGATAAGGGAAGTAAGGGAGGTGAAGTAAGGGAGGTGAGAGAGGTGAGGGAGGTAAAGGAGGTGAAAGCTATTCCATCTTCCAACTCTTGCTTATTTCCCACATTTTTTATATTCTACTCCCTGGATCTGATTGCCATCAACAAGGAAGAAGTGGTTGCTGTGGTAGGGAATATGGGAATCTTAAGAGGAAGTGACCATTCCATCTTAGAATTTGTATTAGTGGAGGAAAGAAAAGCCCATTATAGCCTGACATTCAGCTTAAATTTGGAGATCAGATTTCAAAGAGTTCAGAGAAAGATGTTCTAAGATCTAATGGATGATAATTACAGGGCAAGTCAGACAAATAGGAAAGCTCTCAAAATATTCTGAATATTCACAAAGAAAATTCTAGTAAAGAAAAAAAAACAGTAGTTTTCTGAAAAAGAGCAGTGTGAATACACCATAAAATCAACAACCCAATATTTTTTTAAACGGAAAGATATGTATGTATATGTGTGTGTATATATATACAGATATACACACACATGTATATGTACATATATAAACTTTTAAAATACATATGCATATACTTTATCTATGTTAGAGTGCTTACTGTCTTGAAGAGGGGAAGTTAAAAGAGAAAAAGAGAAAAATTTGAACACAAAGTTACAAAAATTAATGTTGAAAACTATCTTTACATGTGTTTTAAAAATAAAATACTAAAAAAAATAAATAAATATATATGCCTTTTAAATATACATACATATATATACTTTATGTGTGTGTGTGTGTGTGTGTGTGTGTGTGTGTATACCTTTCTTATAAATGTAGTAGAAGAATAGCCAAAGAGGGACCCATCTTTAGAATATGTTTATATTTGGCCTCCCTGGTAAGTAATATATAACTACATGTAATTCTTTTTTTAGTTTATTTTTAATAAACATTGTTTTATGAATTATGTTGGGAGAGAAAAATCAGAGCAAACAAGAAAAAACATTGGAGAGAGAAAAAAAACAGAAAAAATAAGTGAATATAGCATGTGTTGATTTACATTCAGTTTCCTTACTTCTTTCTCTGGTTGCAGATGGCATTTTCTGTCCAGAGTCTATTGGGATTCTTATGGATCACTCTCTTTCATAGTTGATCATATCACATTCTTGCTGTTAATGTATACAATGTATTCCTGGTTCTTCTTGTTTTACTCAGCATCAGTTCATGTAAATCTTTACAGGCCTTTCACCTTGTTCATCATTTTTTATAAAATGATAATATTCCGTTATCTTCACGTACCACTACTTGCTCAACCATTCCCCAATTGATGGGCATCTACTCATTTTCCAATTCTTTGCTACCACAAAAAGAGCTGCTACAAACATTTTGCACACATGGGTCCTTTTCCCTCCTTTATGATATCCTTGGGATATAGACCCAATAATGACACTGCTGGGTCAAAGGGTATACACAGTTTTATAGCTCTTTGGGAATAGTTCCAGATTGCTCTCCAAAATGGTTGGATCATTTCACAATTCCACCAACAATGCATTAGTGTCCCAGTTTCCCACATCTCATCCAACATTCATCATTATCCTTTCCTGTCATCTTAGCCAATCTGAGAGATGTGAGGTGGTACCTCAGAGTTGTTTAATTTTCATTTCTTTAATCAATAGTGATTTAGAGCATTTTTATATAACTATAAATAGCTTTAATTTCATCATCTACATGTAATTATTCTTAGCCTGATTGCAATCCAACAAGATAGAGGCTCAGTTGAGCTTACTTCTGGTCATGAATAACTAAGAAGATAGATGGTATTGGAAGGAGCTGGAATGAGAGTGAGATATAGTTGCCATTGTTTTAAAAGTTATTTTTATTAATGTTTCACTTTTTTTTCCTTCTGACATTCATTGACAGCATAATTGACCAAAGATTCATCAAAGATCTAACCAAATTAGAATTGGTATCAGAGAACAATAGAGTAATAGCGGCTGGCCAATGGAAATGGAAGTGCCCACAAGATGTTAGAAAGACATTTACTTGAGAATGATAAGGAGTTACTCTCTTCAAGGAGTGGAAGAAGAGAAAAGGTTGGACTGTGTACCTTAGAAAGGCACTGATCCTTGGAGCTCAGTCTAGAGCTACCCTTAAAAGAACTTCAGAAAAAACCCCATTAAAAAAGAAAATATCTAAGGCAATTACAGGGGCGGAGCCAAGATGGCGGAGTGAAAATGTGACTCCCTGCGTCCTCCTCCAATCTTCTCTCAAATCAACAATAAAATAAGCCTCTGAACTGATCTTCAAGTCAATAGCTCCAGAAATATTAGGACACTGCTTGCAGATATCTCTGAAGAACTTCATATCAGGTCTGTTTAACTCGGGCAGAGGGGTAAACAGTTTACTTGGTGCAACCCGGAAGTGAGGGTGGGACTCAGCTCAGCATGGTAGAAACTCCAAACTCTAAACTCCAAACACCTAGAGTTTATCTGAGGCACTGGGGACACTCTGCCCTGATTGGGGGCAGGTGTTCTGGCATACTTGACTTGTTTAAGGAGTAATTCGGACTTAGTCCTAGCCCCCACCAGCACAACACCTTAAGTTAATTCTCGGAATTGCCCCTGGGTAAACTGCAGCAGCCACTGCTTTTCTAGCCTTAAACAGACCTCCACGCTGTCTAAAAAAAAAAAAAAAAATGAAGAAGCAAAAGAGAGCTCTTACCATAGACAGCTTCTATCGAGAGAAAGAAGGGCACACCCCAGATCCTGAGGTTCATTTAGACAAAACTCCAGAGGAAGTCAGCAAGGACCATCATTGGTCCCCTTTTCAAAAGGCCTTTCTGGAAGATTGCATCTAGAATCTCAAAAGAGAGCTGGAGGATAAATGGGAAAATAAACTGAAATCAGTGCAGGAAGGATACAGTATCTTGCAAGGATATAATGCCCTGCAAAAGAGATATGAAAAAGACACCAATTTATTGAAAAACAAAATTGGTGAATTGGAAATAGACAACAGTGCACTGAAAAATAAAATTAGTGAAGTGGAAAAAGTATGCAATGAACAAATTGGCCAGTTACAAAAGGAGCTTAAAAAGGTAATTGAAGAAAACACTTTAAAAATACGAATTGAACAAATGCAAGTGAATGACTCAACAAGACTTCAAGAATCAAACAAAAACAAAAAAAAATGAAAAATTAGAAGAAACTATGAAATATTTCCTAGGAAAAACAACTGACTTAGAAAATAGATCTAGGAGAGACAATCTAAGGATTACTGGACTCCCTGAAAGCCATGATGAAAAAAAGAATCTAAACACTATCTTCCAGGAAATCCTGAAAGAAAACTGCCTTGAGGTTGTAGAATCAGAAGGCAAAATCACCATTGAAAGAATTCACTGATCACCTCCTGAAAGAGACCCCAAAATTAAAACTTCAAGGAATATCGTGGCTAAATGTCAGGACTATCGCACCAAGGAAAAGATTTTGCTAGGGGCTAGAAAGAAACAATTCAAATACCAAGGATCAATAATTAGAATCACACATGATCTGTCAGCCTTCACATTGAAAGATCAAAGGGCCTGGAACCAGATATTCCTAAAAGGCAAAGGAACTTGGATTACAGCCAAGAATAACCTATCCAGCTAGAATGAGCATTATCCTCCAGGGAAGAAGATGGTCATTTAATGATATAGGTGAATTTCACCTATTTCTAATGAAAAGACCAGATCTGAACAAAAAATTCGACCTCCAAACACAGAACTCAAGAGAAGCATAAAAAGGTAAAAAGGAAAGGACTCTTGAGAACTTTATTTCTAATATGGGGATACTTAAAGTTTGGGGGTATAATTAACTAGATATTACTTTGATAATATGAAAAAGAAAACTAGAGGGGGAAAGGTTATCATATTGGGCAAAAGAGGGAAAAGGTGATAAAATAAGATTTTAAAAAAAAGGAGGTAAAAATAAGGTAAAATCTCATGAAGAGGCAAAGAAAACCTAATATAATTGAGAGAAAGAAGGGAGGGATTTGAGCATTGTGTAAATCTTACTCTCATCAGTTTGGCCTCTAAAAGTGTATATCAGGCATTTGACTTCACAGAGAAACTTGTCTGTTGCTAGAGGGAAGTGGAAGGGAAAGGAGGAAAAGAAAGGGATAAACTAATAGAAAGGAAAATAGAAGAATCAGGGGAAAGGAGTAAAAAAAAGGGGGAGGGGATCTAAAGGGTAGAGGATTGTTTGGGGGAGGGGGTCATCAAAAGCAAAATACTGAGGAGGAGGGAAGGGAGAAAGGGAAAAGGAAAGGGAAAAACATAACTTGGGTAAATAAGATGGCAGGAAATAAAGAATTAGTTATTCTAACTGTGAATGTGAATGGGATGAATTCTCCCATAAAGCGGAAGCAGATAGCAGACTGGATTAAAAACCAGAATTCCACAATATGTTGTCTACAAGAAACACATCTAAAACATAGTGACACATATAGGATGAAGGTAAAAGGCTGGAGCAGAAACTATTATGCTTCAGGTGAACAAAAAAAAGCAGGGGTAGCAATCCTTATCTCAGATCAAGTAAAAGCCAAGATAGATCAAATCAAAAAAGATAAGGAAGCAAACTGTATTTTATTAAAGGGTACCATAGATAATGTAGCAATATCAATACTAAATATATATGCACCAAGCGCAATAGCATCCAAATTCCTAGGGGAGAAATTAAGAGAGATGCAAGAAGAAATAGACAGCCAAACAATACTAGTGGGGGATCTCAACCTTGCTCTCTCAGAATTAAAAAAAAATCAAACCACAAAATAAATAAGAAAGAAACTAGGGAGGTAAACCAATTGCTAGAAAAGTTAGATATGATAGATCTATGGAGAAAATTGAATGGAGACAGTAGGGAGTTTACTTTTTTCTCAGAGGTCCATGGAACTTACACAAAAATTGACCATTTATTAGGGCATAAAAACCTCAAAATCAAATGCAGAAAGGCAGAAATAGTAAATGCATCTTTTTCAGATCATGATGAAATAAAAATCACATGCAATATAAGGCCAGGAGAAAATAGACCAAAAGTTAATTGAAAGTTAAATAATCTAATCCTGAAGAATGAATGGGTGAAAGAGCAAATCATAGACCCAATCAATAATTTCATCCAGGAGAATGACAATAATGAGACAACATACCAAAATTTGTGGGATACAGACAAAGCAGTTATAAGGGAAAATTTTATATCTCTAGATGCTTACTTGCATAAAATAGGGAAAGGAAAGATCAACAAATTGGGCTTAGTATTTAAAAAAAACTTGAAAAAGAACAAATTAAAAACCCTCAATCAAATACCAAATTGGACATTCTAAAAATAAAAGGGGAAATTAATAAAATTGAAAATAAGAAAACTATTGAATTAATAAATAAAACTAAGAGTTGGTTTTAAGAAAAAACCAACAAAATAGATAAGCCTTTAGTTAATTTGATAAGAAAAAGGAAAGAGGAAAATCAAATTGTTAGTCTCAAGAATGATGAGAGAACTTTTCTCCAATGAAGAGAAAATTAGAGCAATAATTAGGAGTTTCTTTGCCCAACTTTATGCCAGTAAGTTTGATAATCTAAATGAAATGGAGGAATATCTACAAAAATATAAATTGCACAGGTTAACAGAAGAGGAAATAAATTATTTAAATAGCCCCATATTAGAAAAAGAAATAGAACAAGCTATTAACCAACTCCCTAAGAAAAAATCTCCAGGACCAGATGGATTTACATGTGAATTCTACCAAACATTCAAAGAACAATTAATTCCAATACTATACAAACCATTTGAGAAAATAGGGACCGAAGGTATACTACCAAATTCCTTCTATGAGACCGATATGGTGCTGATAGCTAAACCAGGTAGGGTGAAAACAGAGAAAGAAAACTATAGACCAATTTCCTTAATGAATATTGATGCAAAAATTTTAAATAAGCTATTAGCAATGAGATTACAGAAAGTCATCCCCAGGATAGTACACTATGACCAAGTAGGATTTATACCAGGGATGCAGGGCTGGTTCAATATTAAGATAACTATCAGCATAATTAATTATATTAATAACCAAACTAACAAAAACCATATGATTATCTCAATAGATGCAGAAAAAGTATTTGATAAAATCCAACACCCATTCCTATTGAAATCACTAGGGTATAGGAATAAATGGGCTTTTCCTTAAAATGATTAGTAGCATCATGTGTAATGGAGACAAACTAGAAACATTCCCAATAAGATCAGGAGTGAAACAAGGCTGCCCACTGTCACCATTACTATTTAATATTGTATTAGAAATGTTAGTTTTGGCAATAAGAGAAGAAAAAGAGATAAAAAGAATCAGAGTAGGTAATGAAGAAACCAAATTATCACTCTTTGCAGATGACATGATGGTATACTTAGAGAAGCCTAGAGACTCAACAAAAAAACTACTAGAAACAATTCACAACTTTAGCAAAGTTGCAGGATTCAAAATAAATCCACATAAATCATCAGCATTTTTATATATTACCAACAAAGTTCAGCAGCAAGAGATACAAAAAGAAATTCCATTCCAAATAACAGATGATAGTATAATATATTTGGGAATCTATCTGCCAAGGAAAAGTCAGAAACTATACGAACTAAACTACAAAACACTTTCCACACAAATAAGATCAGACCTAGTCAATTGGAAAAATATCAAGTGCTCATGGGTAGGCCGAGCAAATATAATAAAAATGACAATACTACCCAAACTAATTTACTTATTTAGTGCCATACCAATCAAACTGCCAAGAAATTATTTTACAGATCTAGAAAAAATAGTAGCAAAGTTCATTTGGAAGAACAAAAGGTCAAGAATTTCAAGGGAATTAATGAAAAAAAAGGCTGATGAAGGTGGCCTTACTGTACCAGATAGAGGAACATAGGATAGTTTACCTCTCAGACCTGTGGAGATGGAATAAATTTATGTCCAAAGAAGATCTGGAGCTCTTAATTGAACACCAGATAGATAATTTTGATTAATATTAAGTTTAAAAGTTTCTGTACAAATAAAACTAATGCAGACAAGATTAGGAGGGAAGCATCAAATTGGGAAATCATCTTTACATTTAAGGGTTCTGATAAAGGCCTCATTTCTAAAATATATAGAGAATTGTCTCATATTTATAAGAACTCAAGCCACTCTTCAATAGATAAGTTGTCAAGGGATATGAACAGACAATTTTCAGATGATAAAATTAAAACCATCTCTAGTCATATGAAAAGTTGCTCCAAATCACTATTGATCAGAGAAATGAGGTACCACTACATACATGTCAGATTGGCTAAAATGACAGGAAAAGATAATGATCAATGCTGGAGGGGATGTGGGAAAGCTGGGACACTAATACATTGTTGGTGGAACTGTGAACAGATCCAACCATTCTGGAGAGCAATTTGGAGCTATGCTCAAAAATTTATCAAACTGTGCATACCCTTTGACCCAGCAGTGTTTCTATTGAGCTTATATCCCAAAGAGATCTTAGAGGAGGGAAAGGGACCCACATTGCAAGCATGTTTGTGGCAGCCTTTTTTGTAGTGGCTAGAAACTGGAAACTGAATGGATGCCCATCAATTGGAGAATGGCTGAACAAATTATGGTATATGAATGTCATGGAATATTATTGCTCTGTAAGAAACGTCCAGCAGGATGATTTCAGAGAGGCCTGGAGAGACTTGCATGAACTGATGCTGAGTGAAATGAGCAGAACCAGAAGATCATTATACATAGCAACAACAATATTATATGATGATCAATTCTGATGGACATGGCTCTCTGCAACAAAGAATTGTCTCAAACCAGTTCCAATTATTCAGTGAAGAAAACCATATACACCCAGAGAGAGGGATATGAAATATAGACCACAACATAACATTTTCACGCTCTCTATTGATGCTTGCTTGCATTGTGTTTCCTTTCTCTGATTTTCTTTTTTTTTCTTGTAGATAGGTTTTTTCTTGCACAACTTGTCAAGTATTTCAACATTATTAACATGTAGTGGACTTCCTGCCATCTAGGGGAGGGGAGGAGACTGGGGGTAAAATTTGTAACGGAAAGCTTTGTAAAGATCAATGCTGAGGAACTACCCATACATATGTTATACAAATAAAAAGCTTTAATAAAAAATAATAATAATAAAAAAGAAGATATCATCATTAGAGTACCCCTTGCTCCCATATGTTCTCCATACATGTGCCTTTTTTTCTTGAGCCCACTCCAATCTAGGATTCTGGATCTATAAGCAAAGAGTATGCTTCCAGATTGGAGGGGATGTTTTATAACTGATGCTCTTGCTATACAGTTTCAACAAATACCCTCTTGTAAAAGCTAACTTTTATTGGTTGATCAATAATTGTGACCACACTAGATGGGGGTTTGTGAACAATACATAACCCCTTAATAGTGCCTGTAGATCCTTGAAGGGAAAAGGTGTCAACTACCTACTAGAGATCCAACCTTTCATTGTTAGTGAGAGTTGGGAAAATGGAGGAAGACTATGAAAGAGGAGCTTAGCACAGTGGCTCAAAGCTTAGCACGATGCCTGGCACATGCTAGGTACTTAAAAAATGCTTATCGTCCAACTTAGTGATCGGGCACAGTCCTATTATATTAATGTCAGCAACACTCATTCAGAATACCTGATTTCTCAGAAACAAAGCAAAGGACAAGGTTAAAATGGAAATAGACATAGTAAGGGAAGAGGTAGCTCTGTTATTTTCAGAA
This sequence comes from Myrmecobius fasciatus, assembly GCA_023553655.1. NCBI lineage: Eukaryota > Metazoa > Chordata > Mammalia > Dasyuromorphia > Myrmecobiidae > Myrmecobius > Myrmecobius fasciatus. Next base: position 519,145 of record JAJPUD010000844.1, on the reverse strand, counting down.
GAGTTGTTGGTCTATGCTTATAGAAGAAGCTGTGGGACTGAGAAAAAAAAATATCTGAGGTTGCAAAATCAAAAAAAGGGAAGTCTACAAACTATAAACCGATGTCCTTGAAGGATGCCTAGCAAAACTCTGGAACATATTGTAAGGGTGTGCCCCTTTCAAACTTGAGCAGATCAATTTGCACCTTGGAAACAATGTAAAACTTTGAGGAGGCTCATTTTCACCTTGTAGAGGATGTGAGGTTTTGAGCAGCTCATTTGGATTTGAAAAGACAAAAAAAAAAAAAAATAGCTATACAGCTGGCATAGCATGCCCCAGGACCTAAACTGCTTCTCCCCCTTTCCTTTTCCCTACCTATTCATGGGCCATGAACCATCAGGAAAGGCTTAAAAATTTTAAAAATTGGGAAGCCTGGACCTCACCACCCTAAGCTGTTTGGCATCAGTGGACAAATGAGCATTCCCTGGTTGTGGCTTAACCTTTGAAGGTGATTTCAGGAATGTTTTAAATAGTCACCATGAGTTACGGTGAAGTCTCTCAATCTCTGTATCAGGAAAAGGAATTGTGGAAAGTAATAAAGTAAACCTAAAGGGCTTTGTCTTCCTGGGGTGACCCTGTTTTCCCCACAGCTGTCCAAGAGAATAGCAAGACTCAGCTGAAGCCCCAGGGAAGCAGAACAAGGTGGCTTCTTTCTGTCCTAGAATAAGCACCCCTATCTTTTTTTTCTTTTCCAAAAGAGCAGGACACCAGGAGACAATCAGGACAGCTCTACCATCTGTTATAATTGTACAGACAGTGGTCATGTTCAGATTGAATATACTCATGAAGAAAATGAAATTTGTCTAGTTAGACCAACAGTGGAAGGAAAAGCAGGATCTGGAGAAGGAAGCATGCCTGTGGACTAAAAACAATAAAAACGGGCTCATCATCGATCACTTATGGATATATGTCACCTGGACTCATAGGACCTGAATAAAGAGTGTGGAATACACTGTTGTCTTCAATAAAGGAGCACAAAATACCATTATTGTATAAGACACATTTAAGAAAAATGCTAATAAGCTTTTGTAAGGTGCCAACCAGAGCAAAACCAGCTTTTAACTGGTGGGTGACCAGAGCCAAACAAAGCAAGATCTTCACAGGAAGTTTTGCAAGGGTTAATGTTGAAAAATTACCCATGCATATGTATTGTAAATAAAAAGCTTGAAAGAAAAGATATTCACAGGAGAGTCAGGAATCAACAAGTTTTACTTGAATGTGAGGAAAATGGTTTGCAAACAAGAACACATGTGCAAAAGCCCCATTCCTTGTTGGGGGTACCAAAGCAATGTGAGAAGATCTTAATAGTTATACCTATGGCTATGCAGTAAACTGTAGCCCTTACAATGAGGGATAAGAGCAACAATGTGACAAGTTTGATTCATAGCAGGGCTTATGAGAAAAAATCCTGGGATTTTGCTGTGGTTAAGATCATCCAGAGGATGAGAGCAAAGGATTGTTGGTATGCCAAACTCAGGGCATAACCTGCTTCCTGGGTCTTGAGCTCTGGAAAACAGTGTCTCCTAACATTTTGACATTTCCACCCTTTGACCAAGAAGAGGAACCTGAAAGAACCAGACCCTTATGGTCAATAAAGGAGAGGCAGATATAAGCCAAGAGGCCACAAGATGCCAGTGGAATCAAAATGAGATAATGTGCAGGTGACCTACTGGGAAAGTGTGTCCCAGGTATTATTGCAAGCCATTATCTGCTTGCAAGCAGAAGGGGACATGGCAAGAATATAGCAGGAGAAAATGCTAACACACACTTGAATCAGAGCCTTACTGGATAAGCACATAACAAAGGGGAAGGAAAAAAAAATTAAGACAATATATTCAGCCCTCATCTGGAATCTTGGGACAACTATCTTATCTGGATGTCAGCTGCTTCTGAGTCCATACTAAGTGAATCTTGAGGTCCCTGGATGGTTCTGCCATCCTCAAGAGCAGGAGCTTTTTTCAGATCAGCCAGAATTACACACCCACAAATTTGGCAACTGTGGAAGTAATCAGAAGGACCTGATAGGAGCTCTTAGAGAACACTCCTTGCCTCAGTCTTTGAATCTTAGTTTCTGATCAGCATAACATAGGTCCTTAGTTCAGAGTCTCTAAATAACATGTAGAATTGATCCAGTTTCCTAACCACACAAGGCTAGTTTCAAACAATTCAATAAAGTTTTTCTCACAATTCCCATAACTGCATAATTACATTTAGTCAAGTACAGATCAAACTCCTTTGAGTTAGAGACTTAGAGATCTCACAATGGACTAGTTCTGAGAAGGGAGATTTATACATCACCAAGGTAACCAAGAAAACTTAAACATAACTTAAAAGCACATCTCTTTGTATTCTAGTGACCCATTTTCAGTATCTATTTAATCATCCTTTTTTGAGTTCCAAATGTCTCATATAGTTATCTGGTCCCTAGATATCTTTTCTTGGACAATAGACTTTATCTTCAGAATAGCTCTGAAAGAAACTCTGCTTCACTGATTCCAAATCTAGAGGTACCTAGATAATTCTGCTAGTAATATCATTTAAATTTGGTTCTTCAATTTTGAAACCATAGAGAATTTCAGTTCATATACCATTTGTTGTTCCTATCCTTACCTAAATCTTGTACCTGATATAAAAATCTTTTAAATATTTATGAGGGTCCAGCCATAAAATTAACTCTTATACCTTTTAAAATTATCAGACTGATACTTTAATATTTTACTTTCTTTACCATTATCCATATAATTTATGTGTAAAATCCAATTCTAAGAACTTATTACCAAAACATTCTCAATGCCTGAATTTCCATGACATATAAATTTTGGAAGTCAATCATATACATCTGTATGTAGTTCTTAGAGAAAATGGTCTAAAACTGTCATTATCTCCATTTATTTAGAAAATTTTAACATTACATCTTTGTCTTATTATTTATTTAATCATTTTCCCCTTAGGAAGATATCATGCCTATATTATAACTTTACCTCACAAATAAAGGTTAAAATTGTAAGATGTTCATAATTGCATTTTATTATAGTAAGTCACAGATGTTCCAATATCAATCTATTATTTAATAATTTAGCATTGTATTCTTGATCACATAAATTTGCTATAAAAAATAAAAAGGGACATAGTTATAACAATGTTATGTATAATGACAGAGGGGAAAACTCTCTTAGCTCTGTTTGATTCAAACCATGGGTCATATCTGACAATCTATCATGTAGTCACAGGGCAAGGCCCAGTATTAACCAGGTGGAAATTTTCCTCTTCAGAAAGGAAATAGCATAATGGGGAAATAGAATCATAAGGATCCTACCTAGCCCATGCCACAATCATATCCAAAACTTTTCCTAAGCACAGACATTCACTTTTAATAGTTCTCAGATGGCAGCACATGCCATATTCTTCTATTGGCTTCATGACAATTCAAACAATCCCTCTAACCAAAGCTCAAAATTATAGTAAATTACAGTACCAGGAATTTTTGCCTTAAATAGCAAAATTTCACAAACTACAGCTTGGGGTTTAATATCATTCCTGATGTCTCCCTAACAATTAGTATTTCATTAATCCTTTACTTATAAATTAAAACTAACCATATCCTGGGGCTTCAGAAATACAGCAAATATCTGATAGATGACTTATCATTAATATACTGAGGTTACATCTTTAAAGCACTTTATACACTTTCATAATAGCCAAAATTTTTAAATAAAAATATGGTACTTTATTAATTGGTTTTTGTTTGGGGGGGGGGGTTGTTTGTTTTTGTTTTTTACTGAGGCAATTGGGATTAAGTGACTTGCCCAGGGTCACACAGCTAGGAAGTTTTAAGTGTCTGAGACTAGATTTGAACTCAGGTCTTCCTGACTTCAGGGCTGGTGCTCTATCCACTGTGCCATCTAGCTGCCCCCTATTTTTAACAAAATATACTTCATTAAATATTTAACAACTTTCAAATATGCATTTTCATTACATCCTTTCAAAGCCCAATTCACATGTAACAGTATACAGATTAAAAATTGTTTTGTCTAATAGGATTTCTATTACAATGGTCACAATATAAGAGAATTTAGAAATATAATAATAAAACAAGCAACATTATGTATTTAAAACCTGAAACAAAATTTTACATGACATCAATTGCCTTTCAAATTATCACATATAAAAATCATTGATTTTATTACTTTGGGCATTTTAAAACCATTTTAGAATTATGAGGATTATGAGGATTGCTAGTTACTGTGTTACACTTCAATTGGTATTACAATTACAATAAACTTTGCCCCTTGACTTAGATATGGATTCAAGCCTGGAAATTCTTTTGAGACATCTTGAGACACCAGTTTGTGACCCCAACCTTTTGGGGTCCCTTCCCAATCTCAACATTGGCATCTAGTACATTCTCACTGGTGATGAGGTCAGGGTAGCAATTTTTAGTTCGAAATACATGTGACAAATTCACAATGGCCATTCTCTTTGGCAAAAGTCAGGTTTGTTTAGAGGAAGAGGTGACAGACAAAATGAAGAGATTCAATAGACACCAAAAATGGCAAATATGAAATAGAGTTAGCCAGAATAAGAAAAAAGAAGCTACTATTAGTGGGACCCCACTAGATAGAAGACACTATTAGTGGGAAGGCACCATGAGGAGGGAGAGAGAGAGAGTAACCTCATAGTGGATTTATACCTGAAAAGAACTTAGGGAAGCTCGTTATCATAACCAGATCTTTTATAGGAGAAATATAGCCTTGGAGTTTCCAAGGCACAAACTCAACCAGGAGGGTCAGAGAGCTAGATGGAATGCACATGACAGACCAAATCCTAGACCTGTCAAAAAATATGCCAATCAAGATAGTCTGGGAAAGCTTTTTGTATGTACTTATAGAGTTGATTGAGTTTACATTATGAATGTCTTAACTTATGGTAATAAAACAGTCTGGGAAAACTAAGTTCCCATCAAGATTGTCTCAAAGGTTGTTGTGACTGTCTTTAAAGATGCTAACTAGATTGAAGAGAGGATGGATAAATTAACAATAGACTCTAATTTCACATTATTCCATTTGGGCTTCTTTCTGATAGAAGAAGAAAGTAAGTTATATCACTGGTACCAGAGTCCAAAGGTCCAGTTTGATGTCCAAAACCACTTCTGACATCAATTAATGTCAACAGGACTAGAACCAGCCTCTAACCTGTGAGTGATTGGAGTGAACAAAGCTGGAGACAGGTGAGTCAGGAAACAAGCAGAAGTTTAATTTCAAAATGAGGGAAACAGCTTGCAAGCAAGGACACATGTACTAGAGCCCTGCTCTCTGGTTGGGGGAAGGAGAGACAGGGAATCCAAGACAGTTTGGGGAGATTTCCATACTTATACCTGTAGCTATTCAGCTGTAGCCCTGACAATAAGGATAACATCAGTAATGTAACAAGTTTTGTTGAGGTTGGGAAAGGATGCCCAAAAAATTTGGGATCACAAACTGGTGTCGCAAGGTATCTCAAAAGAATTTGCAGGCCTGAACCCATTTCCTAGTCAAGGGGCAAGATTTATTGTAATTGCCATTACAAGCAGGCTGAATTCCAAAAGAAATTAGCAAAGCTTTAAGAGAGGAGACCCCTTTAACCAGCTTTCTATCACTAACATCTAATTCTATGGCCCAGAGAAATGGTCTCCAGAATTTGGTTACCACTGACCAACAGATTATCTACCTGACACCAATGAACTGAGGAGTGGTCTATTCACTATTGTCTCAGAAATTTAATCTGTGGGAATGTCCTGAGGCCAGAAGCTATCTGACTGAGGAGTGGTCTATTCAGAATCAGACAGATTTGGATGTGAGAGTTTGCTGAGGCAGACTCCAAAGCCAGAAGATTTAGGACTACTGACACCCCCCCCCCAATCAGGGAACCTCAAATGCTATATTACATCATTTTCCCCTCTCAAAGCAGTTTGTACCCCAAATTCACTTGGGACAAAGGGGTGGAGATCTCATCTTCTGGAGCTGCTTCATGCTGATAAGGGGCATAGAGCTGGCCCTAATAGAGTCCAGACTGGGGAGGAGTGGCAAGATGGTGGCAGCAGCATTTAGAGGGGTGCTGGGTGTCAGAATCAGTTAGCCATTAGAATTCAGCATGAATAAATAGTTGGAAGTTCATAGCTTGGAGCCTGGAGGAAATAAACCTCACAAGTAGGTTAAAAATGCAGGGGTCAAATATGAGCAAAAAATAAGTAAAAGTGGAATAACTAGGGACAATAGCCAGGAACCTCACCCAGAGGAAGGCTGGGGAGGGAGATGAGAGAATGCCTCTCATCCAAACAGCTTTTCTGTTTATTAATATTATTACCAGACACCGCAGTGTCTGAAGCAGTGGTATTATACACAGTGAAAGGAGCATTCAGATGACCTGGGGTGCAAGCACCATAACAGATCCCTCAGAAACATCGAAGTACAGTGGAAAACTCATTTTACAAAAAAAAAAAAAAAAAAAAAAGCAATTCCTTAGGTGCGCAGATGGTGCTGAGTTCAAGTTTTGTAATAGCTTCCTAGTTAGTTGTTCCCAAGGATGATTATAATTACATGGCATTATATCAATCGGAATGTTAGCTTCATGAAGAAGCTTCAAGGAAGGTGGTGTAAAAACATTATGAGCGAGTTTGCCAGAATAATTTTAGAATGGATATCCTACAATTATTATGTGGATAAGAAATCCTTTCTGGCAAGAAAACAAGGGATAGTCAGGTTAAAATTATTCCCTTGGGAGGTAGCTAGTACAAATGGGGTGACATCCAGGGTGGGGATGGTGACATTTGGGAAAAGGGCCTTTGCAAATAATGCATCAGGTTGCATATGTGGGCTGCCTTGAGGATGCTGAGGGAATACCCAACAATACTGAATTTCCCCTTTGTCCACAGAGTTCCCTAGTCTGACTAAAGAGGAAGGAGTTATCTCCCCACTGGCAAGAGCTACAGAGTGACACCAGGAGAGCTGGAGAGAAAATACTAGGAGCAAAGTTCTCATTCTTGGAATGTTCTTAAAGGTACACTTAGAAAAAGCAGAATATAACAAGAAAGAAAGAAAGAAAATTAATCTTAAGTGACTCAGCCACCTTTTGAGTTATTTGAGAAATGAAGGTTGGGCCATTGTGGCTCTGCAAAGAGCTGGGCAGGCCAAAAAGAAATTCCCACTGGCTTTACTCTGTGATTAGAAGCTGACCTGAGGGTGTTTGAAACCACCCAGAAGGAGAAAGGGCAAGTCCCCTTTCTTCCACAATGAGCTATAAGAAGCTATAAGAGTCAGGGAGCTGGGGAATTAAAGGTGCCATGACCAGGGGCAAATGGGCAACAGCTGAATCTGCAAGCCTGTTTCCCTTGCATATTTAATAGAACTTTTTGCGGTCAAAAGTCCCTTTCTTTCCATGTAACCCCATGAGCATGCAAAATATGGAAAGTATATTTGGCAGTATAGATGTTCACTCTCATTCCTTTCCCCATTTTTAAGAAAACTGGACCCATCTACAAACCATTCACCATCTGGGTTGTAATGTCACCCGACTGAGTGTTGTCAGGGAGCACAGTGACAGGGTTAAGGCTGGGGCACTCTAGAAGAGTCAAGTCGGGGTGTCTAGCAGGAGAGCTTTGATTTCTGAACCTGGATGGTGAGCTTAGAGGCTTCCTCAATTAGAAGGGCTGTGGCAGCTAGCTCTAAGGCAGGAGGATCAACCCAATGACACCAAGTTTCTTTAAGAAGTAAGCAAGAGATCTTGGATAAGGCTCCAGAGCCTGAGTCACCTAATACTCCTAGGGTTTAGCCCCACCTTTCATCATCATACAGAGTAAAAATGCTTTAGGTAGGGCTAAGTCCAGACAAGAGATTAGTTTAGCTTTCACAGTCTTAATCAAACTGATAAGATTGTGTCAGTCTTTAAACAAAGAAACTTCTTAGCCCTGTGTGGGAGAGAGGGGAGCTGGATGTTAAGAGTTTGCATGGCTGCAGTCAGAGAAGCCTCTCAGTGGGGCTGCAGATAAGATACCATCTAACCCATACTGGCCCTGTGCATTGGTGGAGGGTTACATTCCCCTGGATTTGCTCCTTCAAGAACAAAAATAAATTGTGAGTCTTTATGCAATGGTATGCAAAAGAAAGCATCTAGAGTAGAAAACCATTTTATCCCCTGGGATACTTGTATTGGGCTCATGGCTTCTACTGACCATTTGCTCTGATTATAAAAATTTGCTATAAGAGGAAAAAAGAGGGACATGATTATAATAGCATCAAAACAGGTCCTTCAGGCTTCAGCCTGAGAGCACATACATGGCATGATAAAGCATCCTTAGATCTTTTTGACAGCTGATCATACAATAATAATTAGCCAGACAGAAATAATCAGGTGGGAAACAAAGAATGGAACTGGAAAACTGAGTCAGAAGGATCCCACCTTTAGCAGCGGTTTAGGTTGTATCCTCTCAGCTTTTTCCCAGATAAGTCTACCACCTAGACATTTCAGATCAATCAAATTCAGAACTCAAAAGAATATCAGTTACAGTCTCAAGAGATTTTATTTCTCATAGCAAATTCTACCAATCACAGCTTAAGGCTAGATACATTATTTTAAAAGTTTACCAGGACTTACACACATAGGAGATCTTGTTTAACGTGTTTTATATGTTTAAACTTATCCTGGTGCAAAGGATCAATCATTATACAGGCTTATAAATTCTTAGGAAAAGCATTCTTTGTTTAGAAACTATAAATCATGAACAGGTTCATTTCTCAGGGCTGATGACTTTATTTACACTGACAGTTTGAAGAAAACTGACAAGCTTACAGATTAAGGGAAGTTGACAGAGACCCCAGGGAAGGGGCTGAGCTTGCTGTTGCCCACCCCAGCTATTCTTAGGGTTATTGTGGTCTGTGCTGTTTAATACCTCCCCCCACTCTGTGAAGGGAAAAAGGTGTTGCACATCTCATGCTTGGAGGTAATTGATAGATTTAAGTTGAGGACAATAATTCCAACTAAGTTAGTTAACAATTTTAGATTTCCTAAGTAATAGCCAAATAGTCTTAACTTTAGTTTCTATTCCCTCAAATAAGTTTCCCTTTTGTTTTAGGGAGAAAACAAGGCAATCCTTAAAATTGAGATAGAACAGATTTTAAAATTGACTTAACTTTAGTTAATGAGATTCCCTAAATTCTGATTAAATGTTCTAGACAAACTGAATTACAATTTGGTTATTTTCCAATTACACAAATTGATTCTCTTTTGTGAGCTAGGAAAAGGGTTAAGGTGCCAGTTTCTACTGACAGGGCCCTCAGAAGTCTGACTCTAGATAACTAGAGTTTTTAACATAGTAGCAAACTGATTTTCTGTTTTCCTAAAATTCCCAAATTTTTCTGTTAACATTATCAGTGCAAATAGATTACAATTTACATATCCCTTTAGTGGGCTTTAATTAGAGCTTCTTTAAAATTACTTTTACTATCATATCTCAGACAAATTTCCAAATTATTTTACACACACCTAGAAATCATTTATCTATTGATCTCATCTAAAAAAACCATAAAATTGTCAAATATGAAGCAATTATATCCAATAAAGCAGCTAACATTCATATAGCAGATTTTAGGCTAAGCACTTTTGCAATCACGTGGTCTTCACAACAACTATCAGAAAACTGGGCAGAGATAAAAATAATTTGCCTTAAGTTACATAGATAATACATATCCACAATTGAGACAGAGAATTGCCAAATGCAGAGGCTGACTGGCTTTCTCACCTCACACTGCTATGCTAGGTGGTTCCAAGGGTACCCGAATTCTTCCCAGACAGTTGCTGGAAATAACCTGCTGAAGGCTGGGGTGACTGGTGCCAGGATCTCCCTTTGAAGGTAGTTTCAGATGCCAGGTCTCAGGGAATGCTGACCATTGAGATTTACTCCCACTCCCCCCAAACTAGGTTGGGGAGGTGTTTGGACAAGGTGGTGTGGAGTCCCCATGGCTGCTTCTGCTATTTTTACAAGTGATGCAGAATTTGAGTTTTAATCTGATCTGAAATGAGAGGAGTAAGAAAACAGAGAGACTTGGGCTATATTGATCTTACTAGCAATCCATACAACAGAGATATACTCAAAACCACCCTGGAAGTGGAGTGAAGAGAGTCCCTTAATACCTTCTGGGGTGCTTTCCTAAAAGAGCAGAAGGGGGACTCCAGACAAAATAAGAATCAAGGAAAGGCTACAAAAAGTTGCTCTTTACCTGGTCTGTTTCTTTTCTTTTCTTTCAGAATGGGGTAAATTCCTGGAATTATCCCCAATGTTTCAGGATTTTTTCTTGCAATCTTAAAATGACTAATTGTCAAACTTTTTTTAAATTTTTTTTACTGAGGCAATTGAGGTTAAGTGGCTTTTCCAGAGTCACACAACCAGGAAGTGTTAAGTGTCTGAGGCCACATTTGAACTCAGGTCCTCCTGACTTCAGGGCTGGTGCTCTGTCCATTACACCAACTAGCTGCCCCCACACATACACACACAAAAAACCTTCTTGATCATTGCTTTCAAAATTTTGAGAATTTACTAAGATGTTATTTTAATTTTAATTAGCTAACTTTTTTGGTGTAGCCCCAGCTTGGCCAGAGATGAAGTCCACAGGAAAGAGTTAGGCTTTTTAAGAAATTTTCCCAGCATTCTAACTGCAGCATAGAGGTTTTAAATCTTTCTAGGTAACAAAATCTAGCTCACAGAACAAACATGAAACAGACAATCTGCATAGAGACACAGACACAGACAAAATGACATGAAAGAGAACTGGTCCATCTTTGCCAAAAGTCATAAAATTTTGCCAAAAGCTATCTTATAGCACTTCCATCTTCTCTGGCATCCCGAGAAGGCGAAAAAATATCAAAGGTTCCCTAGAAACTTTGCCAAAAATTGCAAGAATTTCCCAGTCTGGTTGTCCCCAGTCAAGAAAAACTTGTTGAATGTGGAGCTCATGAGGACCTAAACAAGCCTTCTCCCAGCGGCTTGGGGTGTCCTGTTATAGAATTGTGGGGGGAAAATGGAAGGCTTACCTTGACAAGGAGGGAATCAAGCCAGGGGAGACCAGACTCTCCCCGTACCGGGCCACCAAATGTTGAGATTGAGAAGAGGGAGCTCTAAAAGTTTGAGATCACAAACCAGTGTCCCAAGGTGTCTCAAAAGAATTTGCAGGCTTGAACCCATTTCCTAGTCAAGGGGCAGTTTATTGTAATTGTAATGCCATTATAAGAGGGCTGACTTCCAAAGAAATTAGCAAAGTCCTAAGAGAGAGGAGACCCCGTTATCCAGCTTTCTATCATTGAAATGCTAATTCTATGACCAGGGCTTCATGCCAAACTCAAGAACAGTCTGCTTGCTGGGCTTTAATTTCAGAAAACAAAACAGGGTGTTTATTAATATCTTGACAAAGGTATTTGGTGGGGGAAGGAGAGAAAGGAGGAGGACTGGGAGATGGAACAGGAAAATTAATAGTGTGTCCAAAATATATAGAGAAAAAATAGCATCAATGAACCACAAAAAAAAAAAAAGTCTGATTCTGAAGTCTTCTGGCCAAATCAAGATCCTGACACAATAGTAAATAAACCACTCCTCAATTAATTGCTGACTGTCAGAAAGATAATCTGTTGGTCAGTGAGAAACAAATTCCAGAGACCACTCCTTGGTCTTACCTCTGGACCATAAAATTAGCATATCTATAACAACTAGATAAATATGTCTCCCTGCTTCTGTTTCTTTGCCAAATTTTCTTGGAACTTAGACCACTTCAGTGGCATTACAATTACAATAAATTTTTCCCTTGACTAGGAAATGGATTCAAGTCTGCAAATTTGAGATACTTCATGACACTGGTCTGTGACCCCCAACCTTTTATGTTCCTTTCCCAGCCTCAACAATTCTGAGGCATGCTTCTAGGAACTATGTATGACCAAGGCTACTCACTGCTCTGACACTTCAGAGTCTGGAAGTCCTTTTTCTCAAGGTGGAATTCTTACAAGTTGCCTACCCTACCCAAGTACAAGGTCTTTGCCTCTCAAGTTTCTCAGCTGGGATCCAAGAGTTTCCTCTTTTTTCATAGCTCTATTCTTAATTACTTGGTCTAGCACACTCAAGTCTATAGCCAGTTCTTTTTTCTGCTGTCAGAGATCCCATTCTTCAAATTTAATTCCTCCCATTAGTGAATATTTCTTCAGTATATTGGTCTATATTTAGTATGTTTCTCTACCCTCAACTGTACTTCTGATTCTTTAACTGTCAGATAGGCTGATTCCTAGCCAAATATTTGCACCATTAGATGCCATAGCCAGTGGTAAAAGGAAGGGGGAGAAGAATTTCTCCTATCTCTCCCCTGAAGAAGTTCTTTTCCACAAGCATCTCTTATGTACTATTGTGCACGTACTATTGTGATGTGTACATGCAATATGTCCTACATATAGTTAAGACATATATAAAAAATTATACAGAATTTGGGCTGATGGACAAATATGCCCAAATTTACCTTGGTTGATTTATTTGGGATAGTGAATATGTAACTAAGGGGGAGATTATAGGAAAATTGATCCTAGAAAGTCCAAGATTATAACAAAGAAAAATGACCAATAATGAGGCATTAAACTAACTGTAAGAATGTGGCCACAACAATAGGTCACAACCATTCAGTGACCTTTAAAAATCAGTCTGGATATAAGTAGGAGGAGAAGAATCTAACTCCTAATTAGAAGCAGATAAGATGAATGGAGCTGCAAAATGGGAAACCATAAGAAGCCTCACAGACTTGGGAGAATTAAAGGTCAGGCAGAAGCAACCACCAGAGCAGCCAGGGGCCAATCCTCTAAGATTGAGGCTCTTTGGACCAAATGAACACAAGCTGTATCATAATGGATTCTTTGTTGCTGAAACTAACTCTCACCTCTCCATAGAGATCAGGGATCACAAGGCCATAGTCCTATATTTCCTTTCTTTCCTTGGGCCTGAAAACTTTTCCTCTGGAAAAGTCTGTTTACTTTTTTTTGCTTTAGACATTTATTTTTGTCTTTATAAACATCATTGATCACAGCCTTCTGGATGTACTTTTGGCAAATGGTAACCAAAAAGATGCAATTGAGGAGGAATATCCCAAGGGAGCTACTTAGGAAAACTACAAAAGAGTTAAGAGTCTGGGTGGGGATTTTTTTTTCACTCCCATAATGCCAGTAGTTGTTTTGCAAATGAACTTGGAAAAAAATATTGGAAAAAAATAGGATAAACCTGGTGAAGCCAAGGATCTTTGTCCTATTTGCCTTTAGTAAATAAAATTGCCATATTCCCAATATTACCACCACCTGTTTAAATAACCAACCTTAGAAGTTATAGGTGCTAAAGAGCTAGAGGTGGCAGAAGCTCTGGAGCATAAAATTCTGGTGACCATACTCTTGGAAAGAAAGGCAAAGAAGAAAATTTGAAGTCCTAAGTCAAGATGGCACAGGGTAAAAGAAGGATGTTGTGAGAATAGACTATGTATCCCCAGTTCAATAACTTTTGTTTAAAAGTGGGACATGATGGCTTCCTGTATCAGAAAAGAATTCAACTTGTCCACCTTGGCACCAGATAGTAGAAAAAGAAACAGTGGATGGAATTTACAAAATGACAGATTTAGGTTTAAGGGATCACATCTAGAACTAGATTTCGTTTCTTTTCCAGATAAGGAAACTGAAACCCATGGAACTGAAACAAGTTTACACAGGTATCAGAGTTAGGACCTAAACCCAGGTTCTCTGATTTGAGAGCCAGAACTATTTCCACTGTATCACATACTTCCTCCCTTAATTAATATAAGGGGGGGGAGAATTCTTTAAAATAAGGGTTATTCAAAAGTTTAAAAAGTTGATCAGGTCCCATAAGAACAACAATAATAGCAATAATAACTACTGAAATAGAAAATGCTCATCAAACTTTATACAAATATAGGTACCCATGTTTATATGCATGTACATATATATCTAATATGCATCTATGTGTTGTATACATGTATATTATATACTGTGCCTATCTATGCACACATACATGTGCATATATACATGGGACAGCTAAGTGGTACAGTAGAACACTGGACTTGGAATCAGGAGGACTTATCTTTATGAGTTCGGATCCAACCTCAGTTACTTATTAGCTATGTGACCCTAGATAAATCACATAACTCTGCCTCAGATTCCCCATTTGTAAAATGAGCTGAAGATGAAAATGGGAAATCACTCCAGTATTTTTGCCAAGAAAATCCCAAATGCAGTCACAAAGAATTGGACACAACTGAAACAATTCAAGAACAACATATATACATGGGCATATATGTGAATGTATATATGTCTATGTATATATGTAACTCCATTTCCATCTCAGTATAGTTCTGCTGAGATGTAATTCCTGATGGGCTGGGAAAATGCAGAACACAGTTCTGTATAACTGTGTAAGGGATTTACTTCAGTTTGTTGAGAAATTTCAAAGGAGAATGTTAGAGACACATGTGAAGAGAGTTCTAAACAGACAACCCAGAGAGATTTTTTTGAATGGTGAGTTGATCCTTTGAAGGCACAACCATGTATAGAAGCCAGCCCCATCAGATTCCTTAACCTCCAAGGTTTGCAAATTCAAGAAATTGACAGTGGATTTACCTGGAGTGAGATTATTATCATTCTCTTGGTTGGAGCTGAGCTTACCTTCTTCCCAGCTGAAGAGTATTTTCTGTTGAATATTTTTTGGCATATTCTAATTTGTAGGACTTGTCTGATTTCTGTTTGTTTGTATAAATAGGTTTACTCTCACTATTTGTGATGATCTTTTGTGTAACTTGCATCTGATAAAAAGGAGCTAAGTTGGCAAAAATAAGGGCTACCTTGCCTCCCTTAAGAGCTATAGGAAAGCACCAGCCCTGAAATCAGGAGGACCTGAGTTCAAATCTGGTCTCAGACACTTAACACTTCCTAGCTGTGTGACCCTGGGCAAGTCACTTAATCCCAGTTGCCTCAGCGGGGAAAAAAAAAAAAGAGCTATAGGAAAGTAACTTTTGTCCTGAACCTATCATATACCTAGAGATATGTGAATGGTGGCAGATAAGTATAATGGGGAGGAGGAGAGGAGGAGAGAGAAAGAGAGAGGTAGTGACATATATATATATATATCTACATGTAAAATATACATAATCTAAATATAAATATACATGTGGATTATACAGTATGTCCCAAAAGTTTTAGTGAAGTTTTAAGTAATAAAGTTCAAAACAGAATGGATGCACACAAATAGAATAAATGTATATCTCTCTATATATCTATATCTTTAAAGATATAATATATATATAATGTGCATATTTAGATGTCATACATTTACACACACACATACACATACTATATTATTCAGGTTTTTGATATATATTAGTTCTCTAAAGCCTCATACAATCCTGTATGATACATACCAAAGGTGTTATTATTCCCAGTTTACCTATGAGAAAAATGAAACTCAGTTTAGATGACTTGCCTATAGTCACAGAACTAGTAAGTTTTAAAGAAGAGATTTGAATTCAGATAAATCTTTTTTTTCTTTTTTTTAATAAAGCTTTTTATTTACAAAACATATGAGTGATTTTTCTACATTGACCTTTGCAAAAAAATTTTTTTTCCCAAGCTTTTCCCCTCCTTCCCCCCACCCCCCACCCCTAAAGGACAGGCAATCCAATACATTATAAATATGATAAATTATATGACAAATCCAATACATGTATACATATCTATACAGTTATCTTACTGCACAAGAAACATCAGATCTAGAAAGAGAAGAAGAAAAAAAACAACCTAAGAAGGAAAACAAAATGCATGGAAATATTCACAGAAAGCGTTAAAATGCTGTGTTGTGGTTCACTCTCAGTTCCCACAGGCCTCTCTCTGGATGTATATGACTATCTTCATCGCAGCACAACTGGTTTGAATCACATCATTGTTGAAGAGAACCATGTCCATCAAAATTGATCATCGTATAGTCTTGTTGCTGTGTATAATGTTCTCTTGGTTCTGCTGATTTCACTCAGCATCAGTTCATGCAAGTCTCTCCAATCCTCTCTGAAATCCTCCTGTTGGTCATTTCTTACAGAACAATAATATTCCATAACATTCATATACCATAATTTATTCAGCCATTCTCCAATTGATGGGCATCTTTTCAATTTCCAGTTTCTTGCCACTACAAAAAGGGCTGCCACAAACATTTTTGCACATGTGGGTCCCTTTCCCTCCTTAAAAATCTCTTTGGGATATAGGCCCAGTAGAAACACTGCTGGGTCAAAGGGTATGCACTGTTTGATAACTCTTTGAGCATAGCTCCAAATTGCTCTCCAGAATGGTTGGATCCGTTCACAGTTCCACCAACAATGTATCAGTGTCCCAGTTTTCCCACATCCCCTCCAACAGCTATCATTATCATTTCCTGTCATTTTAGCCAATCTGACAGGTGTGTAG
>JAJPUD010000844.1:475180-502200 GCA_023553655.1 Myrmecobius fasciatus | reverse complement strand
TATCTCAGAGTTGTCTTAATTTGCATTTCTCTGATCAATAGTGACTTGGAGCACCTTTTCATGTGACCAGAAATAGTTTCAATTTCTTCGTCTGAAAATTGTCTGTTCATATCTTTTGACCATTTATCAGTTGGAGAATGGCTTTAATTCTTATATATTTGAGTCAATTCTCGATATATTTTAGAAATGAGGCCTTTATCAGAACCTTTGGATGTAAAAATATTTTCCCAGTTTACTGCTATTCATTTTGTTTGTATAAAAACTTTTTAACTTGATGTAGTCAAATCAGATTAGATTTTCATATAGTTTGAAAGATCTCTGAGATGGGGAAGGATCAGGGTACATAGAAAGAGTCCTGAACTTGGAATCAAGGTACCAGAGGCAGAATCTGGGTCCTAAAATTTGCTTTTTCTGTAACTTTGGGCAAGTCATTTCCTCTTGCTGGGCCTCAGTTTCCTTATCTGTAAAATGAGGAGGTCCTTCCCCCCTATCTTTTAAATTCTAAATTATATAATGCCTTCTTTTATTTGACAAAGTCTTCCAAGGTCTCAGAGGCACAGTATCAGAGACTACAGTGTAAATGGAATATGATCATGGGCAAAGCATTTTAGATGACTTTTGGAGATCCTACTCATTCTGCCTATGATCCACCCAGCCTCAAGCCAGAGAGTCTTCCTTTTATAAGAGAGTTCTACTCATTACTTTACTTTTTATCTTCCTTCTTCCTTCCTTCCTCTCTCCCTCCCTTCCTTCTTCTCTCCCTTCCTCTCTCACCCTTCCTTCCTTCCTTCTTTCCTTCGGGTTGTGATTTGCCCAGAGCAATCATAGTAAACATGTGAGACTGAATTTAAACTCAGGTCTTCCTGATTCCAGAGTTGGTGCTCTCTCCACTCTGCCACCTAGTTTGCCCCTATTTGTGATATATTTTCCCATGAATCACAGAATCTTGGAATCTCAGGATTTGAAAGAACTCCAGAGATTATTTAGTTCTGTATCTGAGCAAGACTCCCATTTACAAAATATACAACAAATGTTGTCAACCACTTGCTCCTTGAAGACTTCAAGGGAACCATCCCAGAGTAGTGATGAGTATGCTGGGGACAGCATCAAGATTTATCTGAATTCCAAGCCATTCTCCAATTGATAAATGGTCAAGAGATATGAACAGACAATTTTCAGATGAAGAAATTGAAACTATTTCTGGTCACATGAAAACGTGCTCTAAGTCACTATTGATCAGAGAAATGCAAATTAAGACAACTCTGAGATACCACTACACACCTGTCAGATTGGCTAAAATGACAGGAAATGATAATGATAACTGTTGGAGGGAATGTGGGAAAACTGGGACACTGATACATTGTTGGTGGAACTGTGAACGGATCCAACCATTCTGGAGAGCAATTTGGAGCTATGCTCAAAAAGTTATCAAACTGTGCATACCATTTGACCCAGCAGTGTTTCTACTGGGCCTATATCCCAAAGAGATTTTAAAGGAGGGAAAGGGACCCACATGTGCAAAAATGTTTGTGGCAGCCCTTTTTGTAGTGGCAAGAAACTGGAAATTGAAAGGATGCCCATCAATTGGAGAATGGCTGAATAAATTATGGTATATGAATGTTATGGAATATTATTGTTCTGTAAGAAATGACCAGCAGGAGGATTTCAGAGAGGATTGGAGAGACTTGCATGAACTGATGCTGAGTGAAATCAGCAGAACCAGGAGAACATTATACACAGCAACAAGACTATACGATGATCAATTTTGATGGACATGGTTCTCTTCAACAATGATGTGATTCAAACCAGTTCTTCAGCGATGAAGATAGTCATATACATCCAGAGAGAGGCCTGTGGGAACTGGGTGTGAACTACAACACAGCATTTTAACGCTTTCTGTGAATGTTTCCATGCATTTTGTTTTCCTTCTTAGGTTGTTTTTTTCTTCTTCTCTTTCTAGATCTGATGTTTCTTGTGCAGTAAGATAACTGTATAGATATGTATACATGTATTGTATTTGTCATATAATTTATCCTATTTAGCATGTATTGGATTACCTGTCATCTAGGGGTGGGAGGTGGGGGGAAGGAGGGGAAAAGTTTGGGAAAAAAAAAAGTTTTTGCAAAGGTCAATGTTGAAAAATCACTCATGTTTTGTAAATAAAAAGCTTTATATAAAAAAAAAAAAGAAAGAAAATCTAATCTGAGTTACTTTGTTCTCACCACCACTAACCAAATAGATGGAGCAGTGGGAGGTAGATGCAATGGAGACTGGGGAGCTATGGACGTAAGGATAGGGAGGGATGCATGAAATACTCATCTAAAAATTACAACCGCACTGAAGAACAGCAGGCATCCTCACAAAAATTACACCTTTTAATCTAAATTTGATGAAACCACTGCTGTCATTTAGCAGAAAGATGCTGATAGAAGATGTACATTCCAGAAGGATGAGAAATCAGAGAATGCTGTGCTTTGCCTTGTGTCTTTTCCTCCACCTCTGATCCCATTTTCTTCTTTTTTTTCTTTCATTTCAGTTCTTGACTTTCACTTGTGATCTCCAGGGACAGAGAGGTTGTTTTAGTACAACACAAGAAAGTCTTGCTGGAGCTTTATTTAGTTTCCTGGAGTATTGATGCCAATGCTAGGATACCTGAATTCTCTTTTTTAAAAAAAGAGTCAGTGTGGAAGACCCTTCCAGTAAGCACATAGTGATAGAAAGAATGCTAGATTTCAAAGTTTCAATTCTAGTTCTGCTACTTTTGCTTATCTTTGTGATTTTGAACAATTTATTTGACCTTCAGGACCTCACTTTATTCATCTGCAAAATCACTGGACTAGAATCAGATATTCTTAAGCATTTTTTTTTTTGTCATGGGCCCTATGGGCATGCCAGTAAAATTTAAAGATCCCTTTTCAGAGAAATGTTTTTAAATTTATAAAATAAAATATAGGATCACAAAGAAAACCAATTATATAGAAATCAATTTGAAAAAAAAAAAAGTTCATGGAACCCAGGTTAAGAACCATGAAGATCCCTTCCCAAACTAAATCGTTTGATCCCATAATCTAATCAGGACTCATTCCGAACATAAAGAACCATGAATAGCCTATCTAGGGGCTCTGAGATATGACATTCTCTCCTCCATTTCTCTACAGGTTACTCCCTAGAAACCTCCTGGGAATATGTTCTGTTTCCCTTAGGTAATATCTCAACCTGGAATGGGTCAATGGATAAAATAGAAGACTGGTAGCTAGGCTATCTGTTCTGTTTCTTCTTAGATTTTGGATACTTAGGGAATGTGAATTCTTTCTTTATTCCATCCTTATGAAGCTTGAGAAGCTTTTATTCAATTTTATTTGACTCTCTAGTGCTATGCCATATTACATATGCATTGTTCAGCATAGTATAAGATATGGCATATGTATAGAACGTTGAGCCTAGAGATTGGAAGACCTGAGTTGAATCTAGCCTCTGACATTTACTAGCTTTATGACCCTGAGCAAATGATTTAACCTTTTCATGCCTAAAGTATCTTCCTAGGACTAATCTTCTAAATTGTGATCAGCATTAATAGAAGGAATTACCGTGCAGTGGCTCCCTCAGCTAACAAACTAGCAAACTGTAATTTTTTTTATATATCTTGAATACTCCCTACTCATACTAGAACCTCCCCGAGAGCAGGGTTTATAACTTATTGTTTCCTTTCTTCCAGAACATAGAATATTTATTTGCACAGTTGTTGTTCAGTTTCTCAGTTATGTCCAACTTTTTATGACCCCTTTTGGGGTTTTCTTGGTAAAGATACTGGAGTGGTTTGCTATTTCCTTCTCCAAATCATTTTACAGGCAGACATGGTTAAATTAGTGTCTGAGACTAAATTTGGAATCAGGAAGATGAGTCTTTCTAAATCCATGCCCAGCACTCTACTACATTCACAGAGTAGGTGCTTATATAAAGCCTCTGTGCTTCTAGAGTTTATGAGCTAGACTTAAGATTCTTTCATTCATCTATTTAACAACTGTGTGATAATTATCTTCATTTCCCCCTTACAGTCTAGGATAGTGTTTTGAATATAGTCTGTGTTCAATGCATACAGATTAAAAGATTAATTAAATGAATGAAATGTAGAAAAATTGAAGGGACTGGAGAGACAGTTATGGATCTATTTATCTAAAATCTGGGATTTACTCCTACATCCTTTTAAAAAAAAATATGGTATTGTAACTCCTGGTTTTCATATCATAGTTATTCTACAACATCTACAATGTAATAGGAAAAAAAAATAAGCAAAAACAACTGATACAGAGACTGACAAGCTGACAATATATACAACATTCTGCCCTAACAGTTCCCTACCTATCTGCTCTGAGAAATGAGGGCTGACCTTCATTAAGTCTAATTGAGAACTCCAACATATATTCTGGTCTTCCCTCCAATATTGACTATTTCCAACTTTTATCATCTTTTCAGTTTTGCTGGGCATGAGATGACACTTCAGAGTTTTTATTTACATTTCTCTTAGCATTAGAGTTTCAACACAGTATTTCATGTTTTCGTGGTTTGTTTCATGATTGCTGATATTTTACAATTCTTTTGAAAACAATTTGTTCATTTACTTTGGCATCTTCCTCTTTGGGGAATAACTTATCTTAGTCTTATATTCTTGCATTAATTCCATTCCCTATATGTATATATATATACATATAGGGAATGGAATTAATACATATATATATATATATATTTGGATATCAGATATCAGGGATGTTTGATACAAAGTTGTTTTTTTTTCTCCAAGTAATATGCAGTGACCATTTCTAACACTTCTTTCTCCAAAAGAAGTCAGGATCCCCTTTTAATGTCAATATTTCTCCATCTATACCAACCAAAAACAAGGATTATCTGCAGGTCTCTGACCTTTTGTGATCAATACTTAAACATATAACAAAAAAAAATATTCAGGATCTTAAAGATCATATTGTCCATCTTTCAAATTTTACACAATGAAAGACCTGAAGTATAGAGGAAGGAAGTTACTTTTCCCTCTAAAAATCTAGATATTTTGAATTTGAAACTAATTTTTTTTCTCTTGCTTGACATGGGGCAGATAAATGGATTAGTGAATAGAGTGCTGGTCCTGGTTTCAAGAAGTCTGATTGTTCTGAGGGCAAATCTGATCTCAGGCCCTTTCTAGCTGAATGACCCAAAGCAAATCATTCAATCCTGTCTGCCTTTCTTCTGTAAAATAAACCAGAGAAAGAAATGGCAAACAACTCCAATATTTTTACCAAGAAAGTCACAAAGAGTTGGACATGACTGAACAACAACTTCTCATTGCCTCTCCAGAAAGAGGTATGGTCCTGCTGAGGCTCAAATTGAGAACTTTGTACATATAAAACAAACACAAGGTTCATTTGTACAGCCAGGACCTTAGTCTTGTCTTATTTGGTTTTCCTTCTAAAGAGCTTGACATTACTGAAAAGGGTAGACTAGACATTGCCATTCTTAAGGACTTTGAGGAAAATCTCTCTCCCATAGGAAACTGCTGACTTTAGACAGAACAATAAGAAAGCACATGTTTAACTTTTTGTAATCAATTTTCTGCTTGTAATTTTGTAATTCACTTTTCTACAATTTTTTCCTATTCAGTTCTTGAGCCTCACTAACTCCACATTGTATAGCTTCATGCATTTCACAACTTTGTATCTCCATATCCCAGTGACTTGGTTTCCTTCATCTTCTGGAATGATTAAGAAAAGTTCATCCTTGCTCTTACTCAGGATGGATCTTCTTTACATCAGGATGTGTTTGAAATACTTCCTCCTTTAGAGCTGAATAAAGAATAATATCTTGGTTAAGCAATCAGAGCAGAGTATTGAGTCAATTCTTCAGCATACTGTTCTATGAATCCCCATAAGCCCAAAGCTGCCCAAACAGAGCCAGGCATATAAAACAGTTTAGAAAGCAAGCACTTATTCTCCTTGAATTACAGTGTATCTTCTATGAACATCTGGTCAAACACTGTTTCCATTGCCCCATTCTCCAATGCCCTGATATAGGGAAAGTTTCTGTTTGATACTATTAAACTACATTGAGTCAGCTGAATCTAGGACCATAAGTCATCATTAGGTTGATTTCCATAGCAATATGAAACAGACAGGTTGCATTATTGGCTGATTCCACTTGTCCACAGAAAAACAACTAGGTAGCATGGGACAGAGTGCTGGATCTAGAATCTTCACCTGAATTCAAATCTGTCCATAACATTTACCAACTCTGTGACTTTGAGTAAGTTAATTACATCACTGTCAGTCTCAGTCCCTTCAGTGAAATGGGAATACTAATAGCATCTACCTTCTTACAATGTTGTGAGGATGAAATAAAAAGAAATTTGTAAAGCACTTTGCAAACCTTACAATTCTATGTAAATGTTAGCAATTGGGTGTGAGGTGCATAGGGAAGAGTTCTCATAATGTCCAGAGAAGGAGAGAAAAGGAGGAAATGGTTTGAGGGATTAATCAATAATGGATGGTAATTATGTCCCAAATCAAAATCTTCAATTGGATTGTAGGTGGAGATTATGCTCCCAAAGGTTCAGGAGGGGTTGAGTTTTATGCTTTTTCCAACCCAGGTCCACCCCCACACCCTTCCCAAAGATCAGGGGGAACACAGTTCCTATTGCATTACTATTTTATTTGTCTTACTTTGTCTTCCCAAGCTCTAGGAAGTATTAGAAATAGCAGAATCTCAGCAATTGGCTAGAATTGGCTTCCAGATCCCCTATTCCCTTTTCTAACATATCAGTACAGGCTGTGCCTATTCCCAAGATGAGTTTATAGTAGTAAGCTACCTACCTCAGCACAGAGATATAGCCACTTCTGCTCAGCCCGCTTCACTCCTTATTATTACCTTCCAGCAGCAAACTCAGCAGCCAATAACTTTTTTATTCTACTTTGAAAGGTGTCCCTTGTGTTGTTTCTCAAGTGAAATTGTCACTCTCCTCTATGACCAAAATCTCTCCCAGTAACAAAGCTGAGCAAGTTCTAGCTTGTTGCTTCCAGTAATTACTTTGCTAGAACCACAGACCACCCTGCCCCTTAGTGGAACTGGATATCCAGTACTCTAGATCTTGAATACTAGCTGTTTGGAATCTGCTGCCTTCTCCCTGCCTTAGTTGGCTTCCCTAAAATTGACCTTTCATTAATCTGACAAGATGTTAGCCCAATCCTTCCAACCTGGAAGATAAACCTAGCCCAACAGGTCTTGAGTATCTGCCAGAGTCAACCTGATCAGATTCCTACTAGCTCCCACATTCACCTATCTGACTCTGTCCTGTTGGCACCAAGGTCTCCATCCAACAAACGCAAACTCCTTTCATAATATCCTTGGGGATGAGGGTCAGGGATTATTTCTGGCCATCATACAGATGAGAAAACATAGGATCAAAGAAATATTTACTCAAAACACACAGCAAGTCAATCCCGGATCTGGGATCAGAACTAAAGATCTCTGATTTTCAGCCCAGTATGCCTACTAGAAAAAGAGACAAAGACAGCTCTCAGTTTCAGTAACTAATAAAAACATCCAAGAGTATGAATCAGGACCAATAGGTTGGAGTTCATATTAGGCATCTTTTGTTAAATTGCAGGTATCACTTTATTTTCCATAGGAAAAAATAATCATGAAAAACACCTGCAATTATAGCTCATCACTGATGATTGTGTAACTACCAAGTAAGTACCTGGTAATCAGAGAACAGGAGACAATGAGAATTTTCCTTTATCACTTTGTGCCTTCCCCTACCTCAGAGTAGAGGAGGATGCTGGCAGAAGGAGATCGGCTCAACCATCACAGTAAACAAAGATCCCACCACATGCATCCTTTGTCTATAAAGATGCTGTTGACTCATTGGCAACCAGGGTCAACTTTAACTTGTTTTTCCAAGAGTATGGATGGATTGTACTAAGCCATTTGCACTCTATGGGTTGGATACAACCAATGGCATCCATGTGTGAGACAGATGGCTGGGATAGCAGGGCAGAGTTTTTCTCTGTGTGATGCTAATGGGCATGTATATGAATGGAAACTGTCCCTTTGGCCTCATTAGCAGCAGGTTTTCATCAGCTGAGTTAAATACAACCACACATGGGACAAGACATGGAATCCTTCTCTTTGGCTGAGACGTCAGCTAAAGCAGAACTGTGGGGCTGGTTCCTAGAGGAAGGAGGCTTAGTTCCAGGATTCAGAGGAGCTGAGGAAAAACAAAACAGTGGAATGAACACTGTACTATGAAATAGAAGTCTTGGGCTCTAGTCTTGTTTTTCCTATTCTCACTCACAAATGGGACAATAAATAGATAGGGCACTGGGCTTAGAGACAGAAAAACTGAAGTGAAAAATCCCACCTCTGATATTTAACTAGTTGTGTGATTATAAGCAAATCACTAGACTTCTGTTTGCCTCAGTTTTCCTTGCTGTAAAGTGGAAATAATCACAGTACCTACTTTCTAAGATTGTTGTATCAAAAAATATGATATTAGTAAAGCACTTAGCACATAGTAGGCATAAATGCTAGCATATTCTAGCTATTGTTATTAGTTCATAGCACAAATTTATTTGAGTCTGAAATAGTGGGAAGCACTGAATTTACAAGAAGAAAGACCTGAGTTCAAATCCTGATATCTATTCTACCATTTACTAGCTGTATAACTTTGGGTAAGGCACTTAACTTCCCAATGCCCTCTGTTTCTTGACCTACAAAATAAAGTTGGCCTAGCTGATCTCTAAGGTTCCTTCCATCTTGAATCCTATAATCCTAAATCATTTCACTTTTCTTCCCCAAACTTTACTTATCTATGAAAATCCTTAACTTTGCTTCCCAAACTGCTTCTTCCAGAAAGCCCTCCCTGATTGACTCCTAAGGAAGGCTCCTTTTCTTTGTGCCTCCTCAACATTTGTTTACTCAGTTTTCCCTCTATTAAAGTTTTTCCTCATGTATGTATGTCCTGTCTTTCCACTAGAAGTGGCACATTATGTTGGAAAGAGTATGAAAGCCAAAGGATCTGGATTGTATTCCTGGTTCTACTACTTAGTGACTATGTGACCCCAAGAAGTCACTTTACTTCTCTTGAGCCTCAGTTTACCCAAAACCTCTTTCAACTCTAGAGTCTAGGATAGTAAACCATACAATTAAAAAGAGTAGTTATGGAGTCTTCTGTTCCCTCCTTATTTTTCCTATCAGTGCCTAATACCGAAAACTGTACATGAGAGGTGCTTATTGATCAATCAATCAACACTATCAACCAAATGACTAAGAGAAACAACCCTTCCCAAGACTCTGCAATAGGGGTACAATTTGCCTTTAAGGGGTGGATGCTTTTTCCTTGGAAGCAGCATTCACCTGAATGCAAAGCTGTGGGTGAGTGAGCAGGATATTAATCAGGTACTGCAGCAGATTTGCACAGGGGCTGTCTGAGCTGTTCTGGGCTAGCAAGCAGACTAAAAGGGGAGTGTCTCTGTCTCTATCTCTGTTTCTTTCTCTGTCTCATTCCTTCTCTATCTCTGTTTCTCTCTCTTCCTCCC
Source organism: Myrmecobius fasciatus (assembly GCA_023553655.1). Classification (NCBI taxonomy): domain Eukaryota; kingdom Metazoa; phylum Chordata; class Mammalia; order Dasyuromorphia; family Myrmecobiidae; genus Myrmecobius; species Myrmecobius fasciatus. Next base: position 492,619 of record JAJPUD010000844.1, on the reverse strand, counting down.
TTTTTTCTTCCTTCCTCCCCCCTTTCCCTCTCTTTCTCTCTTCCTTCCTTTCCTTTCCTCCTCTCTCTTTCCCTCTGTCTCATCTGTTTGTCTTTCTCCATCTATCTCTTTCTTTGTCTGCCTCTACCTCTATTTTTTGTGTCTATTCTCTCTCCTAATGCGTTCACACATGAGCACGCGCGCTCGCACACACACACGCACACACACACACACACATATATGCTTCAGATTTAGCATCCTCTTTTCAGAGATCTAAGCAGGCCTAATAAGTAATCACTCCCAACCCCTAAACACTGTTATTTGACCATGGAAACTTCATGTCCTAAAGACAAGAAGGGAAGGGAAGGCTAGGGAGGGTGGATATTCAGTAAGGAAGTCATTGGAACAAAAAAGCGGGACAGGATGTTCAACCACTGGTACTAGCCTGAATTTTGACCAAAGAGTTTGGGGTGAGGTGAACAACTTGGACCATGCTTCCAAATGAAATAAGCTAAAAGAATACAACAAATGCTTCCATATCTTCTCTCTCCCTCCTCCCCCACCTCTCTCTGTCTCTCCAAGAGTGTGCTTATCTGTGTGTCTATCTATGTGTCTCTGTTTCTGTCTCTGTATCTCTTTGTCTCTATCTTTATCTCTTTCTCTGTCGCTCTCTGTCTCTGTGTATGTATGCCTTACTTTCTCCCCACAATCCCCCTTTTCTTTTCCAGTAGCTATTATTCTCTATTCCCACTTTCCTTCTCTTTTGATTAGTTTTCTTTGTGTATTCCTTCCTTCCCTGTTTTTTCTCTCTTTTTCTGTTTCAGTGTCCCTCCTTCCTTTGTGTCTATAAGTCAGTCTGTATCTGTTTCTTTACTTAGTCAGTCAGTTAATTTCCTCATCAATAAACATTGATTAAATGCCTACTATGTGCCAGGCACTGCACTAAGCACTGGGCATACAAATAGAGATAAAAGACAGTCCTTGGCCTCAAGGACCTCACAGTTCAAAGGAGAAGACAACAAGCAAATATGCACAAACGAGCTGTATAGGGATAAAAAGGAAATATTTAATGAAGGAAAAGCTCTAGAATTTAGAGGGGTGAGGAAAAGGGTTTCTTTTCTTTTTTCCATTCAATGATTCTTAATCTGGGGTTTATGAATTTTTTATAATTATACTTCAATATAATTTATTTTCTTGTAATCTTCAGTTTTATTGTATGCATTTTAAAGCATTCTAAAAAGAAATCCGTAGGCTTCACCAGATGCCAAAGGGATCCATGACAGAACAGGTTAAAAGCGTCTGTTCTATAAAAATCTCCCTTTAGATCTGTCATCTGACTTTCATATTTTATGCTCGTCTTAATTCTGTAACCAGTTCTCATTGGCCTCCAGTTCATTCCCTCTTACTAGCTTTTTTTTTTTTTATCATTCAGCACATAATTATGGTAAACCTACTAAATATAAGTATACTGGGCACTGAGAAGGTATCAGGTTCCCACTTGACCTTGCATATGTTGTCCTGCCTTGTTTGATTCCACTGAACAAGATAAGATGCCCCTCCATCAAAAGGAAAAGCTTATCATTTCTAAACTAACCACCATGGTAAAAACCTCAATCTTTGACTAATTCTACTTCCCTTAACCTCATCTGCCTTCTCGTTGGAGGGCTAGAGGGCAGAATATCAGACTCCTCCCAATACCATCCTTTATAGCATGCAGAAACTGCAGAAACTGAATTGTCAGATCATTCTACCTTACTTCCTCTGCCTGCCTGGTCTCAATTCCACAGAAAAAGATACTTCCTTAACAGGTCCCCTCGCTTCCTCAGCTTTCTTGCCTCTTTTTGTGTGTTATCTCCCCCTTTAGATCTTAAGTTCATTTAGGACAGAAACTGTGTTTCTTTTATTAAACCCCAATGCTTAGTACAATGCCTGAAACATTATAGGCACTTTATAAAGTATATTGGATTGAATTAGACTGAATGGTGATTCCCTGGTTCTTTGACCCCCTAACAGAGAGTCTAAGAGGGAGTAGGAAAGTTGTCAAGAATATAGCTATCCATGACTTAGTGATAGAGTTATTGCTGCTTATTTATTTGATAGACACTGTGCCTATTTCTAAGCCACTTGCAAAACTGCTTGATGCACAAGACACAATTCACAATAAAAGGAAAACAAACATAAATAAAGAAAAACTTTCAAAGTAATCCAGATAACTATGACTGGAAGTTTAAAAAAAAAAAAATAAGTTGTTGGGAGCAGCTAGGTAGTGGAGTGGGTAGAGCACTTGTCCTGAAGTCAGGAGGACCTAAGTTCAAATTTGACCTCAGACATTTAACAGTACCTAGCTGTGTGTCCCCGGGCAAGTCACTTAATCCCAATTGCCTCAAGGGGAAAACAGTTGTTGATCTTTATCTGTGGAAGGCAGTTGTTGATCTTTATCTGTGGAAGGCAGTGGTTGATCTTTATCTTTGGAAGGCATTTCCATTCCATACCGATACAATCACAGATCACATGAGGGGGGAAAAAATCTGACTTTGCAGAATAGATGAAGGTTAGAAGAGAGACTGGGAACAGAGAGACCAGTTAGGAGGTTACTAGAAAAATCCAGACAATGTGGAGCAATGGAAAATTTCACGGGTCAAATTGCATTTGGTCAGGAAACTTGAGTTCAACACCCATCACTTCCTAGACTGTAGTTCATAGGCCTAGAGCTGGAGTGGTCTCCAGACACTACTGAGGCATTTTCATCTGATCTGTACTTAAGGAAACTGAGGCATGTACAGTGATTTGCCCCAGACCACACAGGTAGTAAATATCAGAATTGGGACTTGAATTCAGGTCTTCTCACTCTAGACACAGTTTCTCAGTTTTCCTCTACCCCACACAGCCTACTTATCTCCATTTAACACTTAATTTCCTCATCTATAAAATGGAGATAACACACTACCCATCTCACATAGGAAAAAATTAGGGTATGTGAATATTATTTATTATTATCCCATAGCCTCTTCAGTACCACCAGCCCCAGATCCTCCTTTGTCATCCTGGGCCTTTTTCATGGTTGCCCTTAGATTGGCCAATTGTCCATTCTTCTTTACTGAGTCCAGGAAACAATCTATTCATGATAATAGGCAGATTTTTTGGAAAAACCCAGGATAATGTGCCAGAATTTTAAAAAGTGAACTTACATAGTTGGGAAAACTGGGCATGAATAATAAATTCCCTGTCAGAGTAAGCATTTAAACAAAGGCTAGATGACAAATCCATCCTCCCACATACACCCCCACACACAGACTCATCAGGAATACCAGGGAGGGGAGTCCTGAATAGGAAGTGAGACTGAATGAGATGACCTTTAAGATCCTTTCCAATTTTATAAGAGATGCAAATACTGGAATTGAAGGAAAACTATAATATTCCTTTCTCTGATCATCTTTAGGGTCAATAGGTGCTCTTAGACCCAGTGCTTGCTCTACTAAGCATATTCCCCAAGGAGACCAATTAAAAAAAAAAAGATAATTTTCCTATGAATCCTACGAATCCTATGAATTCCTATGAATGAAGATATTCATAGCCGCATTCTTTGTGGCCACAAAAAGAAATCCCAAAATAAACAAACAAAACAAAACCTAAAAACAAAAAAGCACTCATTTCTTGAGGAATATAGATATGTTATATATGATAAATTGTGGTATATGAATAGAATGAAATATCATTGGGCCATAAGCAAGGATGAACATAATAAAATTCTTGGAAATATGAAGAAAGCTTATTTGAAATGATGCTGAGTGAAGAAGAAAGCAGAATCAAGAAAATATTCAACAGTGATTAAATTAATATAAATATAAAAGATGGCTTCTCTCTACATAGTTGGATTCATTTAGGTCTGACTCCTCTAGTTTATGTCCTCTGGTTCTTTCCATTCCTTAAAGATCCAACTACCATAATGCTATGTAGCTGAAACTGCAATAGAAATGATGGATTTTTGGAACCCTACTTGAGACACTGTGAAGTAGACTAATTCCCAAAGTCCTACTTAATCCTGTCCCTATTTCTGCCACAGTATCTAGTTTTCCAATCTGAAGAACTGAACAAGAACTTTAGTAAGTCATAGTTTTGATTAGGGATGTCTCTGCTCTGCATTTGTTTTTAGAGACCTCCCAATTTCCTTCTCAATCCCTCTTTCATGGCTTTGTATTTTCATACTGTCCCTTGCCTATTATTGTTGTTTGTCCTTCATTCTGGAAGAGGACCAAGACATCTGGGAGGTGAAGCCATGACATGCAAGTGAATTAGATTTAAGTGAGGGAGGGCTGGGTAAGGTCACCAGCTTCACTTTCCCATCCAGAGCCCTCTGGGTCCAGGGACAAGATATAGATCAAGACAACTGGAGATGGCTCTGGATGCTGGCCTTTTTAAACCAAGATCTTCAACAGGTCTTAGTTTGACTGAGGCTGCTCCCACTCAGTGATTAGGGCTAGGTAGTAATTGAGGCAAAGAATTTCCTCTTTCACCTAGTCCCAAAAAAATCTAAAAAAATAAATGAATGATGTAACTGGAAGGGGAAGACCTTCAGAGTTTCTGGCCAAAACAGAAATGACTGCTATTTACATTCAACCTGAATCAACTAAGATACAAACAATGATCAAATGGGGCTCCGCCTAGAACCCATTGGTAACCAATGAGAATCATATTGGTTTTGGTTTAAGGCCTGGTCCTTAAATAAGAAATCTAGCCAGTAAACCCCAAGTCATCTTGAGAAAGTTCAGAGGTGCAAAAGAGAAAAAAAAATGCTTTTAAGAGCATCGTAAATAAGGGTATGTGGACAGAGGGAGAGAAAAAGGGAAGAAAAAAAGGGAAGAAAAAAAGGGAAGAAGGGAGAGAGAAAAGGAGGGAGGGAAGGAGTGAGGGAAAGATGAGGGAAAGTTATATGCACCTTCTATACACTCCACATTTGGAAGTTCTGATGAGGTCTTCAGTGTTAGGTGTGGTTAGTAGAGGAATTGATCCCTGGGGCCAGCAGGCAAAAGGCTCTGAGAGAAATCAGTTTAGTTTCAAGGTGCCACCCTTTGGGGAAATGATCCAATCTGAAGTCCAAATTATGCCAAACCCCTGAGATCTCACCTTATCTTGCCATGCCCTTTCAGGAATCCCAGTCATGTCCCTAAGGTTAAATTTTCCCTATAAAATCTACTTACGAACCATCCCATGGCTGATATACCATGTGGTATCTCCCCTAACTCCATTATGCTTCTCAACCCCACTTCTCCCTACAGCTAACTAATTCTTTGAGGGTTCTAAGTCTTTTTCAGGATTTAGTCTGCCAGCTAAGGGCATTCCCCAATTTCATGGGGTGCTCCCTTTCTATGGGGTAATTGTGAGTTCCACTGAGGAACTTGTCTTTCATATGCTCTTCCAATTCTATTTCACATTTACCATTCCTGGTGTCTGTTGTAACCCTTCATTTTGTCTGTAACCTCTTCCCTAAATAAATCTCCCTTTTGTCAAAGAGAATGGCCATTGTGAATTCTTTGCATGACCAAACCCCAACTTTTGGTGCCTGCTATCATTTGGTGACAAACTCCACATCATCAATCACATCAGTTTCACTCTGCAAGAAAAATGCCTCATGTTCTGACCCTATCTTTCAGGCTATCTTTCTCCCTATGGCCTTCAAAACTTATGAATATTTTTGTCCCTTTTCTTTGGGGACCTTGTTAGGTGAGTCATTATTGGATAATAATGACTTTTGCCTCTTGGGGGTATTTGTATTATAACCAAAAATAAATCAAGGAATAGTCAGTTAATTGAATATCTCCTGTTGTCTGATTTTATCATTTTTCCCTTTCTGAAAGAAAGTGGTGATGTCTTGACTTGCAAGTGAACTGGACTTAAGTGAGGCAGAGTTGTACAGTTATTAGCCTCATGCTCTCTTCAAGGATCATTGAAGTCCAGTGGTAAGACATAGGTCAAGAAGACTTGGGATGGCCCTTAAAGCTGGAAAATCCTTGTCCTTTTTAAGCTAATATCACCTACATACATAACACTATTCTGGGTTATATTTTTACAAAAAAAAATCATTAGATTAGTGGAATTTCAGGTACTATTGGTATATAGGGAACTTCTAGAACCATTCAAGTCATACTACAACCAATGCTCCCTAAGAGGAAGCTGGTCCTACCTCAGAATATCCATTTACCTTTCACCTAGATAAAGGTATAGCCATCAAGGCCCCAGAGAACAGAAATAGAAGGAGTGGTTAGTTAGAAAATGCAAAAAAGGAAAATAAAGGCTCGATGAAAAAAATTTCTTAACATTTCCAGCTGTCCCCAAATAGAAAGGACTATGCTAGGAAATGGTGAGTTCCTTCTCTTTTGAAGACTTTAGGCAGATGCTATAACACTATTAATGAAAGATGGTCAACAGACCATTTCCTTTGCATGCATTGGTTGTATATATAGCTTCTGAGATCTCTTCCAATCTCTTCCAATTCAGAATTCTGTGATTCTTGTTCAGCCTGGGTCCTGTGGGTATAAAATGGGAATAGGGCTCAGTAGTATCAGAGTAAAATGGATGAATCAGCAATCCAGTGGTCCTCTGGTTTTATTGCAGAGGTTGGGAGAAGTTGTCACTGGAAATTGTCTCCTTTTGCTACCTCCATTACACCTATAGTCTCCACCAGTCCCCCTACTAATGATCTAACCTAGACATTTGGTCCAATGTTTTTCCAATCTGGGTTTTCTCTTTACCTCACTGTTTTTGTTATTGTTCAGCCATTTCAGTCACATCCAACTCTTTATGACCCCATTTGAGGTTTTCTTGATAAAGATACTGGAGTAACTTGTCATCCCTTCTCCAGTCTATTTTACAAATGAGGAAACTGAGGCAAATTGGGTTGTGACTTTCACAGCATCACACAGTTATTAAGTATCTGAAACTAATGAAACTTTGCACATCCTTTGATCCAGCAGTGTTTCTACTGGGCCTGTATCCCAAAGAGATCTTAAAGAAAGGAAAGGGACCCACATGTGCAAAAATGTTTGTAGTAGCCCTTTTTGTACTGGCAAAAACTGGAAACTGAGTGGATGCCCATTCATTGGAGAATGGCTAAATAAGTTATGGTATATGAATTCTATGGAATATTATTGTTCTATAGGAAACTATCAGCAGGATGATTTTAGAGAGGCCTGGAGAGACTTACATGAATGATGCTGAGTGAAGTGAGTAGAACCAAGAGAACATTATACACAGCAACAACAAGATTATGTGATGATGGACATGGTTCTTTTCAACAACGAGGTGATTCAGGCCAATTCCAGTAGGCTTATGATGGAGAGAGGTATCTGCATCCAGAAAGAGGACTGAATGTGGATTACAACACAATATTTTCACTTTTTTGTTAGCTTGCTTGCTTTTTGTTTTCTTTCCCATTTTTTTTCCTTTTTGATCTAATTTTTCTTGTGTAACATGATAAATGTGGAGATGTGTATAGAGTTGCATATGTTTAACCTTTATTGGATTACTTGCTGTTTAAGGGTGGGAGGTAGGGGGAAGGAGGGAGAAAGATTTGGAATCCAAGGTTTTGCAAGGGTGAATGTTGAAAACTATCTTTGCATGTATTTTGAAAATAAAAAGCTATTATCAAAAAAAAATTAAGTATCTGAATTCAGGTTTGTGCACAGCTCTTCCTGCCCCTATTCTCCCTTTATTGTTCCCCATCCAAATCCACCCCCACCCCATACTCACATTTTCAAGGGGAAAATTATAAATTTAGACTATTCCATATGACCACATTTCCTTCAATCATTGCTCCTGTCACATACTTTCCTTCCCTAATATTTCCCTAGTTCATGTTAAGTCTTTTTATGTCTTTCTGAACATTTCAGAGAAAAGACTTGATGGAAAGAAGCAACATGAGATATATTAGAAGTCATAGCTTTGGGCTTCTTTTCCTGACATGCTGTGTGATCACAAATATATTTCTTGCTCTCTTTGTGCTTCATTTATTTCCATCTGTTTAATGGGCACAACCCAGGCTTCTGCCTTCGCCTGAAATCTCTGGTCATTATCCTCTACAATCCTTTTCTGTCCCAAGCTTTCCCTCCCCAAGCTTCCTATCCATTGAAAAATACTGACATCTAGTGGTTTATTGTAGTGTCTGAAGTGTGGGTTCTCACCTTCAATGGAAAGAATAAATAGCTCTGAGCTGAATTTCCAGGAATAGCAGAAAGAAAATACCCTTGGGATCTAGAATTGCAACTGAATTTTCTCCTACCATTTCTAGATTCTACTATCCTTCATCTTGTATCAATCAATCAACAATCATTCATTAAATAGCTATTATGTAACAATCACCTTAAACATCAAGGATACAAAAACAAAAGTAAAATAATCCCTCCCCTAAAGGAGCTTATATTCTAATAGGGGAGACAACATAAACATAACATATATATATGTGTGTGTGTGTGTATGTAAATATATATATATATATATATACATATATATATAATGTGTATATATGACTGCACACACACACACACACACACACACACCTCTGCTCTAATTCACTTTCCCAAAAGTAGGATAATTACTTCTGCCCCTTAGGATTCTAAATTATTCTGAGGGGGTTATACGGAGTCTCTTCCCTACTAACATCAGTTCCCTCCTCTCCTGGTTGCATTCCCTTTATTAATAGGCACTTGTGGCTAGTTAAGCTAACCACTTAACATCAACTAGATTTTACAAGGGAATATTGACTTGAAAGACATATTAAGAACAAAGTATAAACATGTCCTACAATACCTGGAGGTCATATTCTCCTGAACTATCTCAATCTCTGAGGGGAGTAAGCTAAACTTTGCTCAATTCTTAAACAGCATTGGTCCTACCAATTTATGTCCTTGTCTCTACAATCTTGAAGCTGAGATCCAAAGATCATGTTTTGCTCTTTTTTTAGCATTGATGCTGCACAAGACTCTCAAATGACAAGATGCTGGAGCTCCCTCCTGACCTTTTGAAATCTCATTTTCTTAACCTAAAATGGAAAAGAACAAATGCAAAAGCCAAGGAGGACCTTTCACAAACCAGAGGGACCCAAAGAGGAGATGATCTCAGGTCCTATGTTCTTACATCATTGTATATCACTAGACACCATGAGTGAAGGAATCACCAAGATCTCCCAGAAACAGGCAAAGAGACTTAAGGGAAAGCTAAGACATTTGCCAAGTGAGGTCTTTTAAAAACCTCCCTAGTCAATCAAAGAACTTCCCACTTGACATATATTAGTTGACTAGAATGTATTATAAAATATCTTCAAATGCTTTATAATCTTTCCAAGGCACTTCCTTATACTAATATATACTTCTCTATCAGAAGCAGGTTCCCCACCTCACCTCTGGTCTTTACCTATGTGATCTGAAGCACCCTGTAAATGCTCCTAGTACATATATGAAATCAATGTAAAATAATTTGATGAGGGCAAATCGAGGTTCAAGAAAGGTTTCCTATAGAAAGAGGAATTTGAGCTGAGGCTCAAAAGAAATCAATGATTCTTAGAAGCTGGTAGAAGTCTATTTCAGGCATAGGAAACAGTAAGTGCAAAAGTGTAGACATGAGAAATAGGAGCATCCTCTCTGTGGAACAGGATATTGGCCAATATGGTTGGATTGTAAAGAGCATGTAAGGAAAAACTAAAAGTAAGAAAGGATTAAATTGTAAAGAACTTTAAATGGCAAAGAAAAGATTTTATTCTCAATCTCAGAGGAAAAAGTGAGTTACTGGATTTTTTTAATGGGGATGGGTGGGGGAAAGGAGAGAGTTAATATAGTCAATTCTCCACTTAGGAAAATCATTTTAAGATCTTTATGGAGAATGTATTAAAGAGAGGAAAAACCTTACGTAGGGGGACCAAAGAAGAGGCTATTATTGTAGTCCAGAGTAGAGGCGATAAAGAACATGATGAGGAAGATGGCTATGTGAATGAGAAGAGAGAGAGCTCTTCACAAATGACCATGATTTTCTCATAAAGCATGAAGTTTAAAGGCAGCTAAGAGGTTCAGTAGATAGAATACTAGGACTAGAGTCAGAAAGACTCATCTTCCTGAATTCAAATCCAGCCTCAGTTACTTATTAGCTGTGTGATTCTGGGCTTGTCACTTAATCCTGCTTGCCTCTGTTTCCTCATCTGTAAAATGAGTTGGAGAAGGAAATGGCAAACCCAAGAAAACACCAAAGTGGGTCACAGTGTCAGGCATGACTGAACAACAATAACATGAAGTTTGGACCATAGCTGAGAAAGCAAGGGAGAAATAATATGGGTGACATATAAAGAAAATACAAGGTTAGAATAGTTGTAATAGAGAATGGTAAAGAGAATTATTTAGGGTGGCCTAAAAAAGATTGCATTGCCAAAGGGAAGGTACATTTAAGATTAGATAACATAAATTAATAGTAGACCCAGTTAGCACAGTTGCTAGATTTCTTCAGGTCCATTCATGTGAAAATATCTTCAAAATCTAGGTAAAGGACTAGAAATGTATAGTTAGAAGAGGTGATTTAAGAAAGAAGGGAGATGTAATAGTTACCATCAAATATCTAAAGAGCCATCTTACAAGAGACAGATTAGTCTTGTTCTAAAAGGTTTTAGGGGACAGAGCTAGAACTCAAGGAAAAGTATTAGGAAATGCAGATCTCAACATAAGAAAGAACTTTTAAACATTTAGAATTATCCAACAAAAGATCGGGCTATCCTATAAAGAAGCGCTTTCCCCATCACTAGATGTGCTCAAGAAGGGGCTAGAGAATCACTCATCAAAGATACTCTCTATGGGGACCACTGCCTGGTGGGTGATTGGAATAGATGATGATCTTTTCCAACTCTCAGCCTTTATTTTCCCATAAGTAAAATGTGAATAATAATACTTACATTAGTCCACCTCACTGACAACGAAAATGCTTCATAAATCTTAAAGCACTATATAAACGTGAGCTCTTATAGTTGTTAATAATAATTCAAGATAATGGAGAAGAGTAACTACATGGATAATGCAAAATAGTATCCAATCAAACAAAAGTATTTCTATTTGGCCTTGGAACAAATTATGATTCAAGGATATTTCTTACATTTAAGAGCTCACAACTCTTCCACAATTTAGAAGGTGGTCTTTGGAAGTTTTTACAAGTGAAAAAATTTATCTACTGAGAGCATTTTAGCAATGAGACATTCAAAACTTAGAAGAACTTGCCCTCAAGAAAACAAATATTCTATCATTGGAACTTTGCATCTTAGTATAACCTGCCATGGAGTATAGTTAGGTGATGCAATGGATAAAGTGCCAGACTTGGAGGCAGGAAGATTCATATTCTTGAGTTCAAATCCAGCCTCAGACACTAGCTGGATGATTCTGGGCAAGTTACTTAACCCTATTTGCCTCAATTTCCTTATTTGTAAAATGAGAGAAGAAAATGGCATCCTTGCCAAGAAAATTCCAAATAGTGTCAAAAAGAGTTGGACACAACTGAAAAATAAATTAACAGTAGAATTTGTTAAACCTTTTGTCTTACTGGTATAGATATATGATTTTCCTGGTCCCCTCCATGGGAGTGTAAGATGTTGAGAAAGCTTGGTGAAGGACATCTCAAAAATGGCTATTCTTTGAAAATCCAGCCCAAAAATGAGTGATTAATTCTACCCTAAGGCTAAATATCAGTCACAGATTAATAGTCAAGAAATCCCTAAAGGGAAATTTAAGGAGAAACATGGCAGGTATTTCTTTTAACTCCGGAATACCTTGCTGCCAAAGGTTTAGCATGATATATTTTGAGGACTTACAGGGATGTGAAAGTAACTTAAATTTCTATCCAGTATATTCCCAACCAACAAACCAAGCAGAACCATATATCAAATAACAAAGCTTTGTTAGTGGGCCTGTGAATTGGTTCAAATATCTTTAAAAGAATTTGGAATTATACTAAGAAAATTATTAAAATATCAATACCTGCTAACCCAGGGATCTCATTATTGGACACAAATCCCAAGGATGATGAAGGAAGGAGGAAGGAAGACAGGAATGAAAGAAGGAGGGAGGGAGAGAGGGAAGGAAAGAAGGAAAGAAGGAAGGAAGGTAAGGAAGAAGGGAAGGAGGAAGAAAGGGAATCATGAAGGAAGAAAAGAAGAAAGAAAGGAAGGAACGAAGAGCCCACATACAACAAAATATTTATAGCAGCATTTTTTTTTTTTTGGCTGAGGCAATTGGGGTTAAGTGTTTTGCCCAGGGTCACATAGGTCAGAAGTGTTAAGTGTATGAGACATGATTTGAACTCACGTCCTCCTGACTTCAGCACTGGTGCTCTATCCACTGTGCTACCTACCTGCCCCTAATTGCAGCATTTTTTTAATTAGCAAGGAGCTGGGGGAAATATAGATGTATATCAATTGAGGAAATGATTAATCAAGTTATTATATAAAAATGTAAGAGAATATTACTGTGCTATGAGAAATGATGAATAGAGAAAGCATGAGAAAACTTATATGAACTAACACAAATTGAAATAAGAAAACCAGAAAAACAATATACATAATGACAACAATGTAAATGGGCAAAGAAAATAAAACTGGATGTCATAAAATTAGAGGCAATATAGTGTGATAGAAATGGAACTAGTCTGGGAGTCAGAAGACCTAGTTCAAAGCTCATCTTCAACATTTCCTTTATGACTTTGTGCAAGTCACCTAATTTCCTAGTGTCTTAGTGTCTTTCTGTAAAATATTGGAGTAGATAATCTTAAGTCTTTTCCAACTATAGATCTGTTATCCTTTAATGAATTGTAATGGCCAAACTTGGCTCCAAAGAAAAGATATAAAAATGAAGGGGGAAGAGGAGGACCACAATCATGGATAGGGAACTCTGTGGATAATTCTGGAATTGATTCATAGTTAGGTTTACTGAACTGTCTTTTCTTCTTTATTCCTTATCATCAGCAAAAGCTCTCTGAGAGAGGAAGAGACATATTGGAAAATGCAATAAAAGAGGCTACTAATACCTACACTATCTCATCTACCCAAATAGTAAAGGACATCCAAGGGAAAAAATCTAATATCAGAATTATTCTCAGCTTCTATACATAAAATAGATATAATCTCCCACAGACTACCCTTGGGAAATGGAACTTCCTAAATGATACATACTCCAAAGTGAGAAAAAAATGTGAACAACTAACTGCCTTGTTCTTTCTCAGCTCTACCTCTCACAGTTCGTTTGGTGGGTTCCAGAGCAATCTTTTGCAGCAATCTTCTGCTGCTGCCCCCCCAACCCTATTTCACTAACAGAACTTGGAAGTATTGTAACTTTTTTGTCAGCCAAACTCAGCTGATAACCCAAAGAGGTCACTCAGGTAATTGTTATCACATTATCATACATAATGTGATATGTAACTCCCTCACAAAAAAAAAAATCATCAATTCATCCTCCTAACTGGGAGAGGTTAAATAAATTCCTTTCATTTATTATCCAACCCTGAATACAGACTGTGTATTCTCCACAGTCCAAATGTTTCCTCCTATGCCTTTCTGGAGTTGGGAATAAATACAAACCCTGCTTCTTCTTTTTTTTTCCCCTTTCAACCCATATCATGACTGTGGCAGGTAACAACTAGGGACATGCAAACTGTCTTTGTAGTGCTGTCTTGGAGTTACCAAGGAGATCAGAATACTGAGATACATACCTTCTGGCTCAGACTGAAATTTCACCAGCATTCTCCTCTTCAAACTCCAGAGAAGTTGTCTTGACCATATGATTGATGGGTCCAGACTGAATAATAAGCTAGCCCCTCTTCTCCTAATTAATTGTGGGCATGAGAAGCTATGTGAAAGGAAAGCAAGTCTGTAACCAGAAGGGTGCATAAGAGTGGGAGATAGATAGCACCTGCTAGGAAAAGCAGAGGACCTGAAACAGCAAAACATGGCAGTAGGGATAGTGGAAGCCACAGGAGGGAGTCATCTCTGTTTTTTGTTCACACCATCCACAAGATCCTCACCATGGCACACCAGAACATGGGCTCAATGGGAAGAACAAAATGAGACATATTGGAATAGATATTTTATTACTTGAAAACTCAGGATTTAAAATCCAACGGTGATTTTTTTTCATCTTCCTTTATTCTCCATTCTTCCTCTCTTGGGAGAATGTGTGCTTATTTCTAGAAATGAATTTTTCTTCTTTAAAGAGTTGTTTACCTTTATATTTCTTTTGTTCTTAAGTTAACTATTATGGTAAACATGATTAACCAAGATACCACTCATCTATATATGAAGATGTCTGGGCACAAGAGAGTGCCTAGATGAATGAAATAGATTTGCACCTATGGTATTTTGTGAGAACAGTTCATTGACTGGAGACTCTGAGCTGAAAAAAAATGAGAATTATTGATTCACTTCTTATATAGATGAGTGGGGATGGAGTGGGGATACTGCTAGATTATAGAACATACTTGAATTTGTGTGAGTGTTTTTTTTTTTATTTTTTTAATCATTCAGAACAAATTCAGATATCTTCTACCTGCTTCCAAGTCATCACATGGAGATTTGGAGAATCTATTTCCAGCTATGAGTGAACTGTTACTTAGTGATGGTGAAGAATCTTCTGATTGGCTGAAGAACCAGAAGAACCAAAAGATGATTCAAGAATTACTTAGTTGGAATTGAGTGTGCAAAAAAAAAAGGAAATGATCTGCTTCTTAATTGGTCTTTTCATTCTTTTTTCCTTTTCAGTTGTTATGAGGCAGAATTGTTGTGAGTTTCTACATGGCTGAGGATGACCTCTCTATCTCCCACCAGTGTCCATGTGTGTCTGAGCACATTACCTCTATTTCTCTATTTCTATACCTCTATCAAGTAAGAATACTTCTTTGATGGATTTTAGAATCTATCAAAGATATAAACTAGATGTAAACAATTTAAGACATCTCCGTTAAGTCAATCAATCAAAAGCATAAACTAGGTGCAAAAATGTCCTGAATCAATTTGGGAAAAGGGCAGTATTGGGATCATTGAATGAAAGCAGATGATACCACACAGGAAATGTCTTTTTTTTTTTTTTTTTTTTGAGGAAGAAAATCAATTATACCTTGTGAGACTTGCAAAAAAGAGCAAACCAGTAAGAAACTAGTATCTTGATGGTGACTTGTGATGAAATCAGACTAGTGATAGAATAGCTCACTAAAAGGAAATCCCTGCGTGGGAAAACAGTCTCACTCTCCTTCTGTTCTTTCTTGACCAGAGGATGACTTTGAGCCCTTCAAAAGTTAGAATATGTCGACTTCCCATCAATGTTGATAGTATCTCTGGAACAGAGCTAACAGTAGAAAATACACTGGGAATCCAGGAAAAATCAAATGCACTGAAAACAGATATCCTCAGGACTCTGATATATCATCATGCTTCAAAGTCAAACAGAGAGCTATACAAACCAGAGGAAAACTCCATAAGCACTCCTCAAGAGAGAAAAGGATTGGCAAAAGTCAGGAGATATGAATTAGCACACGTGCTCACATGGCAAAGGACCATATACCTCAATCCACTCTTCCCAGGGAATCTGCTTGTATAAGGGGAGTATATGTCCCAAACTGGGGCAACTAGGTGGCACAGTGAATGAAGTGCCCAGATTAGAGACAGGAAGATTCATCTTCCTGTGTTCAAATCTAGCCTGAGATACTTATTATCTGGGTGACTCTCAGCTAGTCAACCCTAATCTTTTTAACCCTGTTTGCTTCAGTTTCCTGAACTGTAAAATGAGCTGGAGAAGGAAATGCCAAGCCATTCCAGTATCTTGTCATGAAAACTCTAAATGGGGTCACAAAAAGTTGGACATAATTGAAAAAAGACTGAACAGTAAAGTAAGCGTTCCAAATTGTAGGTTAGATTGTTTCTACAAAAATGATCCTAGGAAGGGGTGGGGAAGTTGGGGGGGAAAAATTTGTAACGGAAAGCTATGTAAGGGTTATTGTTGAAGAATTACCCACACATATGTTATGCAAATAAAATAAAATTTAAAAAAAATGATCCTAGCTATGCCTGGTTGGTAAACACTCCGTTCTAACAGCTAATTAACTCTAGCTGGCTAATGATTCATATGGGGGAAGCATACTGATAGAACCCTTTGAATAATAGAATTAGAAATACCCCAAACCTTCTGGGTTCTCCCTAAAAGCTCTGAAAAGATAAATAGTCAGCCATCATCAGAAGTTTAAGTTCACCAAAATAAGTTGGGAAAGTAACCACAGAAGGAGTGCTATAATGTTGTTGTGTTTTCTTAAGTGCTCTTGCACAATTTTAAAGTTCAATAAACCATGTTGAGAAACACTCATGTATGATGTAAGACCAATATTGAAGCACATTATTTCTTTTGTTTGTTTTTTTTTGTGGCATATTTACCTTTCATATTACATGTATGCTTGGACTAATGTAAAAATTGTCTTGGGTTTTTTGAGAACATACTTGTCCACCTAAGTGAGAAAAAAGCTACTCAGTGGTAGTATCATCTATCCTTCCACTGGAGACTGAGGTAACTATGGTACTTAAAGGAAGGAAGTGGGACAAAGAAGCAGTAAATTGTTGACAATACCATTCTTCAGGTTTCAAAAAGATTATGGAGTAAGGACAGACTAAAGATAGGCACCAGATCAGTCATGGCTGGGAAAGATGACCACTATAGTTTCATTGTGAGAATCTCAGACACTTTTCTCTTGCTCCTGTGTATATTCTATTCTTTCCTCCTCCCCCTAAGCAATCAGAGAAGATGTGTTTCCTGTTTCTCCAAGTGTTGACTGTGAAGCTTTTAGTTTATTGTCCGGGAGCCTAGTATATTTACACCTGAAAGGTTAACAGCGAACCAAGTTTACTAAGATCATAGTGTTGCCAGGTCCAAGTTGGAAGGGATCTCTCCAACCATCTGGTGTAACTTCAACCTAACAATCCCATCTTCAACATGTGTGGCAAATGATCCATCAGTCTGTGTCTGAAGATCTTTAGTGAAGCAAAATTTCCTGTCTTCCAAAGCACCCCATCCTACTTTTAGGCAGGTCCCTATTACAGAGCTTTTTTTTTTTTTAATTTGCTTCTAATCTGTTTTCCCCCATTGCTCCAAATTCTTTTCCAAAGGATAAACAGAAAAATCCTAATCCTTCTTCCATATGACAGTGCAACTACTTGAAAACAACTCTCCACTCTCCTATCCTCAGTTTTCACCTTTAGTTAAAATATAAACTTTAATTGATTCTAATGTGTCTTAGTTTTCAGTCTTCTCAAAATCCTTTTTTTTTTCTTTTTTGCTTTTTGCTGAGGCAATTGGGGTTAAGTGACTTGCCCAGGGTCACACAGCTAGGAAGTGTCTGAGACCAGATTTGAACTCAGGTCCTCCTGACTTCAGGGCTGGTGCTCTAACCACTGCGCCACCTAGCTGCCCC
>JAJPUD010000844.1:461109-475080 GCA_023553655.1 Myrmecobius fasciatus | reverse complement strand
TTTTTTTTGCTTTTTGCTGAGGCAATTGAGGTTAAATGACTTGCCCAGGGTCACACAGCTAGGAGTGCTAAGTGTCTGAGACCAGATTTGAACTCAGGTCTTCCTGACTGCAGGGCTGGTGCTCTATCACTATGCCACCTAGCTGCCCCACAATGTCCTTTCTTTTAAAAAAAAATGTTTCAGCTCCAAATTCCCTCCCTTTTTCCAGCCTCTCCTCTACTGATGGAGAATGCATACCTAATATACACAGGAAATCTTGCAAACATATTTTCATAATAGCAATATTCCAAAAAGAAAAGGAAAAAAAAATTTCCTACAGCACAATAATATTCCACAATATTCATGTACCTTAACTTGTTCCATTATTTTTTAATTAATAACCACCCCTTTAGTTTCTAATTATTTGCTACCACCCAAAAAAACCCCCACTATGAATATTTTTGTACATTTTTTTGTTTTTCTTTGATATTTTTGGAATATAGTCTTAGTAGCAACATTACTGGATCAAAGAGAAAATATAATTTTACAGCCCTTTGGGCATAGTTTCAAATTATTCTCCTGAATTGTTGGCCGCATTATTCTCCCTTAATCCTTCCAAAATTTGTCATATTCCTTTTCTTACATCTTAGCCAATCTCATTCACTTCCATTTGTTCCATTCTAATTGCAACAAAATGGAAAAAATGGAAAAAGAATGCAATGGACAAAAAAAAATCAATTAACCAATTGCAAAAAGAGTTAAAAATAAAAAATAGAACTGAAGAAAATAAGACACTAAAAATTAGAATGGGACAAATGGAAGTGAATGACGCAACAAGACTTCAAGAATCAGTCAAATAAAAACAAAAAATGAAAAAAAATGGAAGAAAATATAAAATATCTCCTAGGAAACAAAACTGACCTAGTAAATAGATCTAGGAAAGACAATCTAAGGATTATAGGGCTTCCTGAAAGCCATGATGAAAACAAGAACCTAGACATCATCTTACAAGAAATCATAAAATAAAACTGCCCTGATATTTTAGAATCAGATGATAAAATAGCCATCAAAAGAATCCACTGATCACCTCCTGAAAGAAACCTCAAAATTAAACCCCCAAGGAATATCATGGCTAAATTTCAGAACTATCATACCAAGGAAAAGCTATTGCAAGCAGCCAGAAAGAGACATTTAAATACTGAGGAGCCACAATTAGGATCATACAGGACCTAGCAGCTTCCACCTTAAAAAAATCAAAAGGCCTGAAATCTGATATTCTGAAAAGCAAAGGAACTGGAATTACAGCAAGAATAAGCTATCCAGATAAAATGAGCATTATCTTTCAGGAAAGAAGATGAACATTTAATGATACAGGTGAATTTCACCTATTTGTAATGAAAAGACCAGAACTGGACAAAAAAATTTGATCTCCAAACACAGAATTCAGGAGAAACATAAAAAGGTAAAAATGAAAAAAACTCTTGAGAACTATATTTTCTGTTATGGAAATACTTAGAGAATGAGGGTATAAGTTAATTTTATTATGATAATATGAAAAAGAAATTAGAGGTAGAAAAGGGATCACACTGGAAAAAGAGTAAAAAGGAGGTAAAATAAATGAGACAACATACCAAAAATTGTGGGAGTCAGCCAAAGCAATAATAAGGGGAAATTTTATATCTCTAGATGCTTACTTGCATAAAATAGAGAAAGAAAAGATCAACAAATTGGGCTTATTATTAAAAAAACTAGGGGAAAAAAATTAAAAACCCCTAATCAAATACCAAACTTGAAATCCTAAAAATAAAAGGAGAGATTAATAAAATTGAAAGTTAAAAAACTATTAAATTTCTAAATAAAACTAAAAGTTGGTTTTATGAAAAAACCAACAAAATAGATAAACCTCTAGTTAATTTGATTAGAAAAAAGGAAAGAGAAAAATCAAATTGTTAGTCTCAAAAATGAAAAGGGAGAACTTTCCACCAATGAAGGGGAAATTAGAGTAATAATTAGGAGTTACTTTGCCCAACTTTATGCCAATAAATTTGATAACCTAAGTGAAATGGAGGAATATCTACAAAAATATAGATTGCCCAGATCAACAGAAGAGGAAATTAATTACTTAAATAGTCCCATTTTAGAAAAAGAAATAGAACAAGTCATCAATCAACTCCCTAAGAAAAAATCTCCAGGACCAGATGGATTTACATGTGAATTCTACCAAACATTTAAGAAACAATTAACTCCAATACTATATAAACTATTTGAAAAAATAAGGAATGAAGGACTCCTACCAAATTCCTTTTATGACACAGACATGGTACTGATACCTAAACCAAGTAAAATGAAAACAGAGAAAGAAAATCATACACCAATCTTCCTAATGAATATTGATACAAAAATCTTAAATAAAATATTAGCAAAGAGATTACAGAAAATCATCCCCAGGATAATACACCATGACCAAGTAGGATTTATACCAGGAATGCAGGGATGGTTCAATATTAGGAAAACTATTAGCATAATTAACTATATCAATAACCAAATTAACAAAAAACATATGATTATCTCAATAGATGCAGAAAAAGCATTTGATAAAATCCAACATCCATTCCTATTAAAAACACTAGAGAATATAGGAATAAATGTACTTTTCATTAAAATAGTCAGTAGCATCTATTTAAAACCATCAGATAGCATCATATGTAACGGTGATAAACTGGAACCATTCCCAATAAGATCAGGGGTGAAACAAGGTTGCCCACTAGTACCATTACTATTCAATATTGTATTAGAAATGGTAACTTTGGCAATAAGACAAGAAAAAGAGATTAAAGGAATCAGAGTTGGTCATGAGGACACCAAATTATCATTCTTTGCATTTGATATGATGGTATACTTAGAGAACCCTAGAGTATCAGCTAATAAACTATTAGAAATAATCTACAACTTTAGCAAAAGTTGCAGGATACAAAATAAATTCACATAAAACATCAGCATTTTCATATTGCTAACAAAATCTAATAGAAAGAGGTACAAATAGAAATTCCATTTAAAATAACTGTTGATAGTATAAAATATTTGGGAATATATCGACCAAGGGAAAGTCAGGGACTACATAAGCAAAACTACAAAACACTTTCCACACAAATAAAGTCAGATATAAACAACTGGAAAAATATCAAGTGCTCTTGGATAGGTCGAGCAAATATAATAAAGATGACAATACTACCTAAATTTATTCACTTATTTAGTGCTATACCAATCAAACTTCCAAGAAATTATTTTACTGACCTAGAAAAAATAACAAAATTCATCTGGAAGAACAAAAGGTTAAGAATTTCAAGGGAATTAATGGGGGAAAAAAAGCAAATGAAGGTGGCATATCTGTACCAGATCTACAACTATATTATAAAGCAGCAGTCATCAAAACCATTTGGTACTGGCTAAGAAACAGAGTAGTTGATCAGTGGAATAGGTTAGATTCACAGAACAAAATAGTTAATCTAGTGTATGACAAACCAAAAGATCCCAGCTTTTGGGATAAGAACTCACTATTTGACAACAACTGCTGGGAAAATTGGAATCTACAATTTCATTGCATTTCATTTTATGCAAAAAACTAGGCATTGACCCACACTTCACACCATATATCAAGATAAGATCAAAATGGATTCATGATCAAAACATAAAGAATATTATAAAGAAATTAGAAGAACATGGGCTAATTTACCTCTCAGCTCTGTGGAGAAGGAAGGAATTTGTGTCCAAAGAAGAACTGAAACTCACAATTGAACACCAGATAGATAATTTTGATTATATCAAGTTAAAAAGTTTTTATACAAACAAAATGAATACAGACAAGATTACAAGGGAAGCAATAAATTGAGAAATCATCTTTACATTCAAAGGTTCTGACAAAGGCCTCATTTCTCAAATATAGAGAATTGACTCAAATTTATAAGAATTTAAGCCATTTTCCAATTGATCAAAGGATATGAGCAGAAAATTTTCAGATGAAGAAATTGAAACTATTTCCAATCATATAAAAAGGTGCTCCAAATCACTATTGATCAAAGAAATGCAAATTAAGGCAACTCTAAGATACTACTACATACCTGCCAGTTTGGATAAGATGACAGGAAAAGATAATGAATGTTGGAGGGGATGTGGGAAAACTGGGACACTCATACATTGTTGGTGGAACTGTGAATGGATCTAACCATTCTGAAGAGCAATCTGGAACTATGCTCAAAAAGTTATCAAACTGTGCATAGCCTTTGACCCAGCAGTGTTTCTATTGGGCCTATATCCCAAAGAGATCTTAAAGGAGGGAAAGGGACCCACATGTGCAAAAATGTTTGTGGCAGCCCTTCTTGTAGTGGCTAGAAACTTGAAACTGAATGGATGCCCATCAATTGGAGAATGGCTGAATAAATTATGGTATATGAATGTTATGGAATATTATTGTTCTGTAAGAAACAACCAGCAGGATGATTCTAGAGAGGCCTGGAGAGACTTACACGAACTGATGCTAAGTGAAATGAGCAGAACCAGGAGTACATTATACACAGCAACAAGACTATACTATGATCAATTCTGATGGACATGGTTCTCTTCAACAATGATGTGATTTAAACCAGTTCCTATTGTTCAGCAATGAAGATAGTCATATACATCCAGAGAGAGACCTGTGGGAACTAAGTGTGGACCACAACACAGCATTTTAATGCTTTCTGTGAATCTTTGCTTGCATTTTGTTTTACTTCTTAGGTTGTTGGGGGTTTTTTTCTTTCTAGATCTGATTTTTCTTGTGCAGCAAGATGACTGTATAGATATGTATACACATATTGTATTTATCATATATTTTAGCATATTTAACATATGACTACTTGCCATCTAGGGGAGGAGGTGGGGGAAAGGTGGGAAAAACTTGAAACCGAAAATTTTGCAAAGGTCAATGTAGAAAAATTACTCATATGTTCTGTAAAAAAAAAAAAAAAAAAAAAAAAAAAAAAAGCTTTAATAAAAGTAAAAAGAGAGAGACAGAGAGAGAAATGAGACCTTTATCAGAGAAATTTATTCTAGAACTTTTTCCAGTTTCCTGCTTTTCTTCTAATTTTGGAAGCACTGATTTTCTTTGAACAAAAAAAAAAGTTTAGTTTTATAAAATTATCCATAAATTTACCCATAAATTTAGAAATTTATATAAAGTCATTCTCCCATAAACCCCTCTATCTTTTGTTTGTTCATGAACATTTCCACTATCCATAGATGTGACAAGAACTTTCTTCCATGTTCCCATAATTTGCTTCTGATATCATCCTTTATGTATAAATTATGCACACATTTTGAACTTGTCTTGACACATAGTATGAGATATTGGTCGATGCCTAGTTTCTACCAGATTATTTTCCAGTTTTCCCAAGAGCATTTATCAAATAAGTTTTTTGTTTTTTTTTTTCTAAAAGTTTTTGTTCTAAAGGTTGGAATCTTTGACTTTATTAAACACTAAGCTACTGTATTTTGTATGTTTGCTTTTGTATGTATCCTCAACTATTTCATTTATTAACCATTTTATTTCTTATCCAGGACCAAACTGTTTTAAGGATTAGTACTTAATATTAGTTTGAGATATGATGCTGCTAGGCTGCCTTTCTTTACAATTTTTTTTTTTACTGATTCCCTTAATATTAATGACTTTATTTTCCTCCAGATGAATTTGGTTATTCTTTTTTTCTAGTGTCATAAAGTAAATTTTGATAGTTTTATTTGATATGGTACTGATTAAGTAAATTAATTTAGAATTTTTAATCCAATATTTTTATCTTTTTTTGCAAAATTTAAAGTATTTTATTCTTTTCCAGTTACATATAGTTTTCCAATAAATATCATTTTCAACATTCATTTTTATAATATTTTGATTTCCAAATTTCTTTTTTTTCCCTCCCTTCTCCCCAAGACAGCAAGCAATCTAATATGGGTTATACATATACAATTGTATTAATCATATTTCCACAGTGTCTATAGGACAATCAAATTGTGCATACTCTCTGATCCAGCAATACCACTACTAGCTCTATATTCCAAAGAAATCATGAAAAGGGGGAAAGTGTACAAAAATCTTTTTAGTAGTTCTTTAGTGGTGGAAAAGAACTAGAAAGTGTGGACTTGCCCATCAATTGGGGAATGACTGAATAAGTTGTGGTATATGAATGGAATGGAATGCTATTATGCTACAAGAAATGATGAACAAGCAGATTTCAGAAAAACCATGGAAGACTTCATGAAGTGATGCTGAGTGAAGCAAGCAGAACTTGGAGAATATTGTACACAGAAACAGCAGCAGTAACAATCAAACAACAGAGTTTTGTGATTCATTTTGATAAAAGTCTTCTCAAAAATACAGTGATTCAAGACAATTCCAAAACACATGTAATGGAAAATGCTATTTACATCCAGAGAACTATGGAGTCTGAATACAGATAAAAGCATACCATTTTCACTTTTTTGTTTGGTTGGTTTTTGGTTTTTCTTTCTTGTGGTTTTTCTTGTTCTGATTCTTCTTTCACAACATGACTAAAGCGGAAATATCTTTAACAAATGATAGCTTTGTTAGGTTGTTGCCTATTATTCATTTGATTTTCTTATTGCTATAGCTAACATTTTTAACATTAGATAGATTAATAATGGTGATAATGTATAATCTTGCTTCTTCTGTGATCTAATTGGAAAGTCTTTTAGTTTATCCCTGTTGCATATACTGAATGCTATTCATTTTTGGTAGATACTACTATTCACTTTAAGAAAAGTTATATTTCTTTCTAAGTTTTCTAGGGTTTAGGCTTTTTTAATAATAGAAATGGGCATTACATCTTGTTAAAAGCTTTTTCAGTATCTATTGATATAATTACAGGATTTTTGTTGTTTTGATTATAGATATGGTCTATTATGATTGTTTTTTTAATATTGGACCAGCTTTACATTTTAGTATAAATTCAACCTGACCATAGTATTATTTTTGTAATATATTTCTATAATCTCCTTGCTAGTGTTTTATTTAAAAATTTTGCATCAATATTCATTAGCAAAATTAGTCTATAGCTTTCTTTGTTTTTCCTCTTCATGATTTAAGTATCAAAACCATATTTCTGGCATAGAAGTAGTTTGATAGGACCCTTTACCTATTTTTTCCTATAATTTTGGAATTAACTGTTCTTTAATGTTTGGCATTATATCTTTTGCAAATCCATCAGGTCCTCAAGGTTTTTTGTAAGGGAACTCATTTATGGCTTATTCAATTTCTTTTTCTAAGACAGGGTTATTTAAGTTTTTTATTTCCTCTTCTGCTAATCTAAACAATTTATATTTTCACATATTCATTCATTTCATTTAGATTGTCAATTTTATTGCCATATATGGCAGTAAATATGCCATATGGGCAAAATATCTCTTAATTTGTTCCATTTCATCTTCATCGGTTGTATATTCAAGCTTTTTATTTATGATACTGTTAATTTGAGGTTTTTTATTAAATCAAATTAGCTAATGCTTTGTCTCTTTTTTTTAGTTGTTTTTTTTTAAGTAAAGCCAGCTCCTCATTTTATTTATGATTTTAATAAGTTTTTTGCCTTTCAATTTTATTCATCTCTCCCTTGACTTTCAGGATTCCTATTTTTCTGTTTAACTGGGCATTTTCAATTTGTTCTTTAGTTTTTTAGCTGCATGCCCAATTTGTTGATATGCTCTTTCTCTCTTTTATTGACGTAAGCATTTAGAGATACAGACATTTCCTTAACTATTGCTATGCTGCTTCCCACATATTTTGGTATGTTCTTTCATTGTTGTCATTATTTTTATTTTTATTTTTTTTATTAAAGCTTTTTATTTGTATAACATATGTATGGGTAGTTCCCCAACATTGATCTTTACAAAGCTTTCCATTACAAATTTTACCCCCAGTCCCCTCCCCTCCCCTAGATGGCAGGAAGTCCACTACATGTTAATAATGTTGAAATGCTTGAGAAGTTATGCAAGAAAAATCCTATCTACAAGAAAAAAAAAAGAATCAGAGAAAGGCAACACAACGCAAGCAAATGTCAATAGAGATCATGAAAATGTTATGTTATGGTCCATATTTCATTTCCCTCTCTCTGGGTGTATATGGTTTTCTTCAGTGAACAATTGGAACTAGTTTGAGACAATTCTTTGTTGCAGAGAGCCAGTTGTCATTATTTTTAATGAAATTATTGATTGTTGCTCTGATTTTTTCTTTGATGCACTCATTCTTTAGGATTAGATTATTTGTTTCCAATTAATGTTTAGTCTATGCTTCAAAGGCCATTATTGAATGCAATTGTTACTGCATTATGGTCACAAAAGAATACATTTAATATTTCTCCTTTTCTGCATTTGTTTGTAATATTTTAATGCCCATTACATGGTCATTTTTTTGTGAAAGTGCCATATATATGGAAATGTATTGGCATGACTACATATATCAAATTGTTTGTCTTCTCAATTGTGTGAAAAAGGGAAGGAAGGAGAGAATCTGAAACTCAAAATTTAAAGAAAAAAGAATGTTAAAATTGTTTTACATGTAATTGTGAAAAAAATAAAATATTAAATAACATTAAAAATAAAGTGACATATATAGCTGAGAAAAGGTATATTCCTTTCTATTCCTATTCAATGATCTCCAGAAGTCTATACTATCTATCTTTTAAAAATTCTATTCCTCTCCTTAACTTCTCTCTATTTTTTGGTTAGATTTACCTAGGTCTCAAAAGATCAAACTGTGGGGCAGCTAGATGGCACAGTGGATAGAGCACCACCCCTGAAGTCAGGAGGACCTGAGTTCAAATCTGGTCTCAGACACTTAACATTCCCTAGCTGTGTGACCCTAGGCAAGTCACTTAACCTCAATTGCCTCAGCAAAAAGTAAAAAAATAAAAAAGGTCAAACTGGGTTTTCCTCCTTAGTATAGTTTTACTGCCTATTTCCTCATTTGACTCATTTAACTTATAATTTTTCACTCATGTTTACCTTTTTATACTTCTCTTGAGTCTTAATATGAATATAAAATTTTTATTCAGCTCTAGTTTTTTCATCAGGGATACTTGAATATCCTCAATTTCACATTTTTCTCCTATAGGATATTTAGTTTTGCTGGGGAAATTATTCTTGGATGTAATCCTAGCTCCTTTGCTTTCTAGAATATCGTATCCTAAGGTCCTTTAGAATGTTAGCTGCTAAATCTTGTGTAAACTTAACTGTGGTTCCCTGGCACCTGAATTTTTTCCTTCTGACCTCATGTCATGTAGTATTTTTTCCTTGATCTGGAAGTGCTGAAATTTAACTATAAGATTCCTGTGCATTTTTATTTGGGGATCTCTTTCAGGAAATGATTTGTGCATTCTTTCAATGTCTACTTTGCCCTCTGGTTATAATATTATGGGACAGTTTTTCTTTGTAATTTCTTGAAATATGATATATAAACTCTTTTTTAAAAAATCATGGATTTCAGATAGCCTAATAATTCTTAAATTTATCCCTCCTCAATCTATTCTCCATGACAGCTATTTTTTCTATGAAATATTTCACATTTTCTTCAATTGTTTTTCAGTCTTTTGACTTTGTTTTATTGCTTTTTGATGTCTCATGGAGTCATTACCTTTCACTTGGTCAATTCTAATTTTTTTTTGAAGCTGATCATTTTGTTTAATTCAATTAAAGGATTAATAGATCCAGAATATCAAGAAAACTAATAATAATGATAAAGGCATAAATGGAGTATAGTTTATTTTTTTATTAAAGCTTTTTATTTGCAAAACATATGCATAGGTAATTTTTCATCAATGACCCTTGCAAAGTTTGCTGTTACAAATTTTTCCCTCCTTCCCCCCACCCCCTCCCCTAGATGGCAGGAAATCTAATACATGTTAATTATGTTAAAATACTTGACAAATCAAATACATGTAAACATATTTATAGTTATCTTGCTGTACAAGAAAAATTGGATCTATAAGAAAAAAAAAATCTGAGAAGGAAAACATAATGCAGGCAAACATCAGTAGAAAGCTTGAAAATGCTATGTTGTGGTCCACCCTCAGATCCCATAGGTCTCTCCCTGCATATATATGGCTTTCTTCATCACTGAACAACTGTAACTGGTTTGAAACATCTCATTGTTGAAGAGAACCATATCCATCAGATCAATCCTAATTTTTAAGGAGGTATTTTCTTCAGTAAAGTTTGGAACCTTTTTGTTATCATTTGACCAATATAATTTTTAGAAGTTATTTTCTTATATGTTTAGAAGAATTGCACATATCGGATTACTTTCTGTCTAAGGGGAGGGAGAAGTGGGGAGAGAGGGAGAAAAATTTGGAACACAAGGCTTTGCAAAGATGAATGTTGAAAACTATCTTTGCATGTATTTTGAAAATAAAAAGTATTAGTATAAAAGAAAAAAGAAGAAGAAAGAAGAAGGAGGGGCAGCTAGGTGGTGCAGTGGATAAGCACCAGCCCTGAAGTCGGGAGGACCTGAGTTCAAGTCTGCTCTCAGACACTTAACATTCCCTAGCTACGTGACCCTGGCCATGTCACTTAACCTCAATTGCCTCAGCTAAAAAAAAAAAAAAAAAAGGAAGAGGGGAAGAAGAAGTTGTTTTTACTAAGCTGTTATTTTTCTTTTCATCATTTTTCCTCACATTTTCTTCCAATTTTTTCTATTTCTCTGATTTTCAAAAATAATTTTTCACTCCATTTTTCTGATCTCTTACTTTAGCTTTTCTAAAAATTCTTGTTGGGCTTGTAATTAATCTACATTTTTTTTTATTTGAGGCTTTGCTAGAAGATATTTTCAAATCATTGTTTCCTTCTGAGTGTATGTCGAGCTTTCTTGTTATCACAGTAGCTTCTAATGATCAGGTTCTATTTGTTTTTGTTGTTTGCTCATTTTCTTGCCTATTTCTTGACTTTGGACTTATGTTAGAATTGGGTTTAGTTCATCTCTAGAGTTTGGGGGGATGTTTGACCTGGTCTTCTGACTTTTATATCTTGCCGCTTTCTTGGCTAGGTGTGTCATTTTTCAGTGTTTACAAGGTGATATGATATGGAAAGAGGTCTTTTTCACTGGCCTCTTGGTCTGTGCTTTTCTTCTCACCCAAATCCTGCTCTCTCACAAGTGCAATTGCTCCTCCCCACTCTGGAACTGCAACCTGAAACTGGGTGGTGGGCAACAGAGCTGTTATAGGACATCCAATCCTATGGTAGCACAGGAGTTTCCTGGAATCTCTGATCAACTATCCAGTCTCTTACCTGTTTATAGTCATTGGGCTTTCCTGTTACCATCATAACAATATTCTGAGTCCAAGGTCCATAATTTTTTGCCATTTCTTCTGCATCATACTCTTAGCCAGCTCCCAGGACAGGATCCACAGACTTCCTTTTCTGTCTTCCTAAGCAAGCCTGAACTATAAAAAATATTCTGTGATTTTTTTTGTTGGTTTTCCCTTTTGGAATTTGACTTGATGTGCTTTTTTAAGTAGTTTAGAGGAATGTTTTGAGAGAACAAGGCAAAAATATTTTCTTCATTCCACTGTCTTGTCAATGACCTTTCAAATTATGATGTCTGGAACTAAACATGACACTACAGATGTGTTTCTGACCCAAAAAGGCAGAGAATCATGAACTAACAATTTAAGATCTCATTAGCTTTTTTGGCTGCCATATTATGTAAATGATTCATTTTGAACCTACAGTTTACTGAGATTCCCATGTTTTGTTCACATTAATTATTGTGTAGCCATACCTCCCTCATCCTCCATACTTGTGAAATTAAAAACACTTTCTGAGTCAGGTCCCAGTCCTGTACACAACACCAGGACATACTAGATATAAAGAAAAAAATACTGACTCAAATACAAACTGGATAACAGGAAAAGCTAGATCTAACTTTTTTAAAATGGCATATCACCCTATAAGTTAGGGAATGTCTAAGTAAGTTATAGCATATGAATGTAATGGAATGTTATTGTTCTGTAAGAAATGATGAGCAGGCTGATTTCAGAAAAGCCTGGGATGACTTATGAGAACTCACGCTGAGTGAAGTGAGAACCAGGTAAACATAGTATACAGTAACAGCAAAAATGGGCATACTATCTCACCCCTATCCATTGGTTGATCTGATAGAAAAATGTTGGAAGGCATGTGGAAAAATTATTGGTGGAATTGAGAACTGATCCAATCATTCTGAAGAACAATTTGGAACTATGCCCAAAGGGCAATCCAACTGTACATACCTTCTAATACAGAAATACCACTACTAGGTCTGTATCCCAAAAAGATTTTCCTAAAAAGGTGAAAGAACCTATTCGTGCAACGGTTTTTAAAGCAACTCTTTTTTTTTTTTTTTTTTTGGTGACTAAGAATTGGAAATTGAAGATGCAGAAAAAGCATTTGATAAAATCCAACACCCATTCCTTTTAAAAACACTGGAGAGTATAGGAATAAATGGACTTTTCCTTAAAATGATCAGTAGCATCTATTTAAAACCATCAGCAAGCATCATATGTAATCATATGATACATTATTGGTGGAACTGTGAATGGATGCAACCATTCTGGAGAGCAATTTGAAACTATGCTCAAAAAGTTATCAAACTGTGCATACCCTTTGAACCAGCAATGTTTCTATTAGGCCTATATCCCAAAGAGATCTTAAAGGAGAGAAAGGGACCCACATGTGCAAAAAGATTTGTGGCAGCCCTTTTTGCAGTAGCTAGAAATTGGAAACTGAATAGATACACATCAATTGGAGAATGGCTGAATAAATTATAGTATATGAATGTTATTGAATATTATTGTTCTGTATGAAATGACCAGAAGAACGATTTCAGAGAAGCCTGGGGAGACTTACATGAACTGATGCTAAGTGAAATGGACAAAACCAGGAGATCATTGTACATGGCAACATCAAGACTATACAATGATCAATTCTGATGGACATGGTTCTCTTCAACAATGAGATGATTCAAAACAGTTCCAATTGTTCAGTGATGAAAAGAGAATCATCTACAACCCAGAGAGAGGCCTGTGGGATCTGAGTGTGGACCACAACATAGCATTTTCACTTTCTATGATCGTTTGTTTGCATTTTGTTTTCTTTCTCAGTTTTTTTTTTCCTTTTTCCTTCTTGAGCCAATTTTTCTTGTGCAGCAATATAACTGTATAATTATATATGCATATATTGTATTTAACATATATTGTAACATACTTAACGTGTTAGACTACCTGCCATCTAGGAGAGAGGAGGGCAAAATTTGAAACAGAAGGTTTTGCAAGGGTCAGTGTTGAAAAATTACCCATGCACATGTTTTGTAAATAAAAAGCTTTAATTGAAAATAAAATTAAATTTTTAAAAATTTTAAAACTAAAAAGAATTGGAAATTGAGGGAATTTCCATCAACTGGGGAATAGCTAGACAAGTTGTGGTATATGATTGTAATGGCATACTATTGTGCTAGAAGAAATGATGAATTGGATGATTGCAGAAAAATCCTTCCTTCCTTCTTTCCTTCCTTCCTTCTTTCCTTTCTTTTTTTCTTTCTTTCTCTCTTTTTCTTTCCTTTTAGTTCAAATTTTTTCCACAAAATTACTAGTATGAAAATGTATTTTTCAATGATTGCACATGTATAATGTATATCAGATGGCTTAACTATCTTAGAGAGAAGAATGGAGAGGGAAGGAGGCAGAGAAATTGGAACTCAAGTTTTAAAATATACATTAAAATTGTTTTCACATGTAATTAGGGGAAAGCAAGTATTTTTAAAATAGGCAAATGTAACAAATTAGAAAATAAATGACAGCAATTTCTCCATCTACTATTTATTTATTTAGTCAATCAATTAGTCAAGGAGAAAAGAAGAGAGAGAAGAGAAGAGGAGAAGAGAAGAGAAGAGAAGAGAAGAGAAGAGAAGAGAAGAGAAGA
>JAJPUD010000844.1:422219-461099 GCA_023553655.1 Myrmecobius fasciatus | reverse complement strand
AGAAGAGAAGAGAAGAGAAGAGAAGAGAAGAGAAGAGAAGAGAAGAGGAAAGGTGTAAGAGATCCGAATCTGGTTGCGGATAGAAGGAACACACAGAGCAGATATGTGGAGAATTATAAGCAACTGCATGATAATTCAAATGCTTTAGGGAAGTAATCTATAATTCTGTGTTCAAACTAGTTGTCTGTCTCATACGTGGGATAAAAGTCTGAGATCTCACTGGGAATACTCTTATAATCTTCACAGCCCTGGAAAAGACAGAAGATATTGTGATCTTTGAGGCAGGGGATCGTATTCTCTTGGGGGGAACTTTTGAATCTCCCTACAATAAAACAGTCAGTTACTCAGAGGATGGTCACAAAGGCTATATACTATAAAGCTCCAAGAGAATCAAGGACTACAGTTGAGGACAAAGATGATGGGAAATGTGGAAGAGAGAGAAAGAAGTGAGCTATCATATAGAGGGGAAATAAAAACTGAAAGGAGTGATCACAGGGGGTCATGGAGTTTCTGCAGGTGTCTTAGAACAAAGAACTCAGACTAAAGCTGCAAATTATAGTCCTTGTTTTAAGGACTGAGGAAAGTTCTGAACAGTTTTTTGCCCTCCAAATTCCCTTCCCTATGCCTTTTTACTAAAAGAAAGTTATATGTGCTCTCACTAATTATGTAGATTTTTCTTTA
Source organism: Myrmecobius fasciatus (assembly GCA_023553655.1). NCBI lineage: Eukaryota > Metazoa > Chordata > Mammalia > Dasyuromorphia > Myrmecobiidae > Myrmecobius > Myrmecobius fasciatus. Next base: position 460,418 of record JAJPUD010000844.1, on the reverse strand, counting down.
TCCCTATCTTTGTTTCTTATAACTCCATGATCAATCATGAATGTCTGTATCATTTTTCTGTGTCAGAAATGAGGGAATTGGAAGATGCTCAATATGGAAATGTACCCAGTAACTGCTGGGATACCTAGAATTTTTATACACCTGTCACCTGTGTCAATATTACACAGACCATTTGACTTGACCCTGGGCTCCTCTCCATTAGAAGCTGTCCAAAACAGAGAGTTGGATCACTGCCAATACATCCTTTCTCTTACCTGCTAATCCTTATCAAGCAAGTGAAAGATCTAAGTTAGGAGTAGTCCTGTGAGGCGAGCATCCTTCCCTGCAGCCTGAAACAGAGCTTGTGATCTGCTAGCTAGAGTCTCAGTTCTTGGGGTCTTTGATATGTGCTTGCCCCTCTCACTCCCCACCTCCCACCTCAGGACACAGCAGGGATGAGAAGCACATCTCTCTTTCTTGCCTAGAGAACTTGACAAAGCCCAGGTACTTCTTTTATTTTTTCCAAAAAGTTCTTTGAAGACTTTCAAAGCCAACAGTGTTTGTGAGAAGTCACCAAACAGCATGGAAAGGGCCCAGGAACCCTAGGGCAACCCTAAAACAAGGCAGCTTGTTCAATTCAGGATTTATGATCACTCCTTCAGTAGGGAGCCTATGGAGCACAATCTCCAATAACAAATCAGTGCTTGCAACTTCAGAATTGTGATCATCCCAGGGCTTTGATCAGGGTGGGACAACCAGGGCTTGCCCCCAGGGTGATGAATTAAGGAGGGCACTGAAAACATTAGCAATCCTTCAGGAATGCAGACATAACAGAGCTTATCATTTAGCAAGCATGAATAAATCATTAACATAGGAACTTATTAGATAGTATCCATCCAACTCCATGACTGTACCCCAAAATACTCATAACAACCTGTGTTGTAAAGTCTGTCTGGCCCCCAATTCCTATGTGAGGGTGCAGTGACCCAAGTCTGTTTCATAGGTAAAGAGCCCAAGGTAATCATGAAAAGTAGCATCAGAGTGGTGGAAAGAAAACTGAATTTCTAGTCAGAGGAGTTGGATTCAAATCTAAACACCAACAATAACTACCTCTGTACCCTTGAGCAAATCCTCACCATCACCCCATTTCACCCCCTTGGCTCTGGCTTCAGTTTCCTCACTTAGAAAGTGAAGAGGTAGAATTTAGGGACTTTTCCAAATCTTATAGAAAAATTTTCCAGATTTTCCATATCTTATATTGACAGAATTTGTCAATAATCCAGTCATTTGGGGCACCTCTATTGGGTATATTCCAATACAGAATATTTGGGAGCCTGACTTTGTGGCCTTCCCTCAACCTGCTTTTTTCACAGGCAAAATAAAGGTGTTGAGCTAAATGATCTCCAAAGTCTCTTCTAGGTATAACATGATGTAGTTCTATGTGGTAAAAGTGAGAAAAATTCTTAGAAACTTCATTCAGACAAATGAGGTAATATGCATAGTAGTTTACAAAATTTAAAGTTATATAAATGATAGGTTGTGATTGTTATTGTTGTTGCAGGGTAGTAGCTTCTCCTTAAATAAATTGGAAGCTGAATTTCCAATCTAGTGAAGAGTTGGAGTTTGACAGTTCATATCAATAGTGAACTAGAACCAGCGATACAATATTTCCAAGTAAAGGAAGACTAAAAAACATAGGTGAGATCATTCAAATGACCTGAGAAAGATATCAGACAATGTACCTTCCTTCCTTCTTGGCAGAGGTGAGGGGCTGTGGATGTGGAACAATGAATATACTTTTGGGCTTGTTAGATGTTAGGGGAGGGGGAATAGTTAATATATAAAATATTTCAAGTCCAAAAGTATTTCCTCTCCCATTTCCCATGAATACCAAAGGGAGTAAAAATTTAAAAGCAAGTGGTCAAACCACTTTTCTCTTCAATAACAAAAGTTCTAGATTCACTTGTTCACCTGTCATCTGAATTCATAACATGCAAAGCCCCTTGCCTTGGTCTTAAGCTCTCCTCTATTAGGAAATGCCCAAACTAGAGAGATGGGCCACTGCTGAGACACTTTTTCTCACCTGCTTCAAAGTTTAGAATATTAGGTGCTGTGGCTGCCTTTTCTTCTTTCCCAAAGCCTTCCTTGCTCTTCAAACTAAAGAAGGGATACAGACTTCTTTTTCACCTTTGGGACTAGATCTAGGATGATTGCCTCACCTCCCATATCCTTCCCCCTATCTTGCCTCTTCTATTCAGATCCTTTAAATATAAGTATGTGTGTGTGTGTATACATATATGTGGGTGTGTTTATCTATATGTCTAAATGCATGTATGTATGTGCATGTATACTCATATCTCCTGTCATTTTATTGATTGATTTATTATTGTTGTTGTTTGGTCATTTCAATCATGTCTGATTCGTTACCCCTTTTAGGATTTTCTTGGCAAAGATACTGGAGCGATTTGCCATTTCCTTTTCCAGCTCATTTTACAGGTGAAGAAATTGAAGCAAACAGGGTGAAGTAACTTGCCCAACATCACACAGCTATTAAGTATCTGAGGCTGGATTTGAACTCGAGAAGATAAGTCTTTTTGACTTATGACCCTGCACTTTATCCACTGTGCCACCTAGCTATTCTACATTTGGCAGGGCAATTTAAATAGACATAAGAAATGATAGGGATGGAAGCCTCCCTATTTTCCAGTAACCCATACTTCCTTTTGTCCACTCAAATGGACAGCATACAAAGGCAGTGAAAAGAAGAGGGACAGAAGCTAGGGGGAAGGAGGAATTATCAGGGACATGAAAAAGAAACATGAAATTCCTAAGATAACTTTCCTATCCTTCCTCTATGGCCCCCAGGAGTGGCCCTCCTCCCCCATCCTATGGCCTGTGGTTTCAGAGTCTGACACTAAATCTCATCAACAAGAAATTTGAAGCCATTAAAATACAATAAAAGAGAAATTAAATGTAATTGCTTCGTATATTATAACTAATTGAAACATCAATTGTGATTTTTATGATCTGCATTCAAAGTGAGCGATGCTACGATTCACAAAATGAAAGTTAAATGATGTTAGAAATGTCCTGCAATGTTTCCCTTTCCTTTCCCACTCTGCCAGTCCATGCCCCATTTCTGCCTTCCAAATCTTGCTCAGAATATATTTCCTCCAGGAGACCATCTTTAGTTAACTCTAAACAGCTAGGATCTATCTATAGTTCCATATTTCCTCAGGTCATAATTCATCTCAGTCATCTTTACTGCTCAACTCTCATTAGATTATATACTGCTTAAGGGCAGAGTCTGTGTCTCTGTCTTTTTCAAATTCCCTACAATATCACCTCTTGGCCAAGGTTCTTGACTCACTAGGGCAGAGACACTCTCCACTACCTCCAATCCTAGACCTTAGAGTCTGAGGTGATTGGAGAGCAGATTTTGGGGAAAGAGATTTTACAACTTTAATTCAATAGACACTTATTAAGAGTGGACTCTTATATGCTAAGCACTATATTCATTGGAAATGCCAACTAGTCCCTGGCCACAAGGAACTTACATTCTCCTAAGGAGTTTCAACATGTACACAAGTTGTATATTGTCCAGATTGTTTGAGAAGGAAAAAAACATTAAGCAGCACATCAGAGAGGTTTTATGAACTAGAAGTAGCACTGAAACTGAGCTTCCAAGGGACTCAGATCTACTACCAATAGAATTTATGCTTTTGAGTCAACCCACTTGATTGGCAGGATCCTAGACATCTTTTTTTCCAATCATAGAATACTTGATTTGTAGATCTCAGGAGTTGGTGTTGGAGATGCAACTCTAAAACCAACATTCTCTTAATTCAGGTTTGATACTGGTATGAAACAAGGCATTCACAAGTCACTGAACATTTCACACAAAAAGGTTTTCTTTGCCCTAACACTGAAAGAATATGCACAAAGATACAATAACAATAGTACTTAGCTTCTCTGAAATGGTCCTCCTTGTCTCCATCTGGAAATATGTCTGGTGATCAATGATCAGTGTTCTCTAGTATCCATCAAGTCTGAAAGGCAAGTGACTATATGAAATTGAAGATCTTTTATGCTCCTAGAGCAGTTAGGCAAATCAAGGAAACTGGGACAAATCAGATTGCATGAGGAAAGAAAGATAACTCAGAAGAGGGATATTGTGTTAGGAAATGCTGATCCTACCACACATAAGTAATTTAGTCCATCCCCTGCTTCCATACTTCTCAATATTCCCTCAGATAACATACAAAAGAATATTTGAGTCTGGTATGGTAGAATAATTTCTCTAGGAAGTGGAAACAGAAGAAGAGACTTAGGATATCAGTCTCTTTGCCCTCTAGAACTAGGCAGTTAATTTCCTTCTTCCCCTCTTCCAGTTTCATATACCTTATAAGCATAGTGGGTTTAGTTTAACTCCCCTGGAAAGGTTATTCAGGGCTCCTGGAAGCTTCTACTTTTTTACCTTCTAACTACTAATGTAAGTCCAGTCCCCAAACCCAGTGCTATGGAATCTCATTGGTAGAGATCACTGTTCTTCACTAGAGCACTAGTATGTTTTGTTAAAAGCAGGAGAGCACCAATCTCTTTAGTCTTCAAGTTTTATTCTAATCAAAGAATCCCTTGAGTCACTTCTGTCTTCCACTTTCAAGAAAGAGGGAAGATGCCAATCCCATTTCAGGTTGTGGAAGCAGAGGGAAAGGAGTGGATTTGGAGGGAACACCTCTAGGAAAAAGCCAAGATTCGAGAAGCTAGTGGTCTTCATCACATCTCAAACTTATTATACTAGAAACTTTGGGGAATTTTCTCGCTCTCACTCAGTTGAGCTGAGTTCCCTCACTTCCAACAGAAGAGCTCTTTCATTCCATATTGCCTGATGTATATATTCTCACATGTATGCTTTCTCTGATTTCTTTTTTTACTGATTTGGATAAATAAATAAACATTCTTGACCAATTGCTATACTTGTGTGTCTACTGTGGAACTGGTATTTAGTAAGAAAGGGATCAAGTCGATGATGAATGTTGGAAGGGATGTGGGAAAACTGGGACACTGATACATTGTTGGTGGAACTGTGAACAGATCCAACCATTCTGGAGAGCAATCTGGAACTATGCTCAAAAAGTGATCAAACTGTGCATACCCTTTGACCCAGCAGTTTTTCTACTGGGCCTATATCCCAAAGAGATCTTAAAGGAAGGAAAGGGACCCACATGTGCAAGAATGTTTGTGGCAGCTCTTTTTGTAGTGGCTAGAAACTGGAAACTGAATGGATGCCCATCAATTGGAGAATGGCTGAATAAATTATGGTATATGAATGTTATGGAATATTATTGTTCTGTAAAAAACGACCAGCAGGACGATTTCAGAGAGGCCTGGAGAACTTGCATGAACTGATGCTGAGCGAAATGAGCAGAACCAGGAGATCATTATACACAGCAACAATACTATATGATCATCAATTCTGATGGACGTGGCTCTCTTCAACAATGAAATGCTTCGGGGCAGCTAGATGGCACAGTGGATAGAATACCAACCCTGAATTCAGGAGGACCTGAGTTCAAATCTGGTCTCAGACACTTAACATTCCCTAGCTGTGTGACCCTGGGCAAGTCACTTAACCCCAATTGCCTCAGAAAAGAGCAAAAAAAAAAAAAAAAACCAATGAAATGTTTCAAACCAGTTCCAATTGTTCAGTGAAGAAAGCCATATACACTCAGAGAGAGGGACATGAGATATGGACCACAACATAATATTTTCATGCTCTCTATTGATGTTTGCTTGTATTGTGTTTCCTTTCTCTGATTTTTTTTTCTTGTAGATACGATTTTTCTTGCACAAGAAGATAAGTGTGGAAATATGTATACATATATTCTATTTGTCAAGTATTTTAACATAATTAACATGTAGTGGACTTCCTGCCATCTAGGGGAGGGGTGGGGACTAGGGGGGAAAAATTTGTAACAGAAAGCTTTATAAGGGTCATTGTTTAAGAATTACCCATACATATGTTTTGCAAATAAAAAGCTTTAATAAAAAAAAATTAAAAAAAAAAAAAAAGGATCAAGCCTTGGATTTATATTGCCGTATCCTGCTTGTCCTCACTAACAAAACAGCCATCAGAAGTTGATTTAACCTGAAAACACATCCTCTAAGCTAACAATATTTAAGCAAGTAGACAATGATGCAGTGGATACAATGGAGTCAGGAAGACTTGAATTCAGATTTGACTTCAAACACTTACTAGCTGTGTGATCCTGGACAAATCACTCAACCCTATTTGTCTCAGTTTCCAAACCTGTAAAATGAATTGGAAAAGGAAATGGTAAACCATTTCATTTTTTGTCTTTGCCAAGAAAACCCCAAATGAGGTCATGTTGTCAGACACAACTCAAAAACTCAATAACAACACAGGTATAATTCCAGCCCAATAGCTCTCTCTTTAAGGAGAGCAGAGTTACCAAGCATTTGTGGGACTCAGCCTCCTGTTTCCCCTCCTGCTGGGAATTATAGTTTCCCTTGAAGAGGGCTGAGGGGGGGAAAGGCTAAAGGTATCTATTCTGCCTTCCTTTGAGATATATAAGGACATGGGGCAGCTAGGTGGCGCAGTGGTTAGAGCACCAGCCCTGAAGTCAGGAGGACCTGAGTTCAAATCTGGTCTCAGACACTTCCTAGCTGTGTGACCCTGGGCAAGTCACTTAACCCCAATTGCCTCAGCAAAAAAAAAAAAAAATAGAAAAAAGAGATATATAAGGACACTTCCATTCAACAGCTCTCACCACATATACTATTAGGAGTCCCCTTCCCACTTCACAGTCCACTTAATCCACATGCTTTCTTGTGATTCTAGAGGTGACTAGAATTGATGCCTTTTGGGAAAGGAAAGGTTATCATTTCAATTCAACACTTATTAAGGGTCTATTAGATTAGCTATTAGGCATTAACTAGCCATACCACAGGGACTCCAGCTGCTTATACAGAGAGTCCTGGCTGCTGTTCACCAATGACTCAAAGACTTCCAGCATTCAGATTCTTACAGTCCTCTTCTAGGTCACTGCAGACACTACAAGGTCAAAGTCTCAAGGGTCAAGATTCCAACCAACAAGTTTTACATGATACAGGCTCTATACAAGGTCCACCTAAACCTCGGAGGACTTTAGTTGCCAGTTTGAATATCTCTGAGACATCCAAACCTAGGGTTTTACTTATTGACTGTCTTGGTATAAACTGTGGCATAATGGATAGAGATAGTCTTGGAGTTGGGAAGACCTGAGTTACTACCTGTGTAAACCTGGGCAGGTCACTTACCCTCAGTTTGTTTATCTGTAAAACTGGGATAATAATAGCACCTACCTCTTAGGATTGTTGTTAAAAAAATTTTAAATAATGTTCTATATAAAAAACTATGAAAGCCTTCAATTGCTATATAAATGCTAACTATTATCAGCATTATCATTCCAGAGGTTTTCGCAGGTTTCAATTTAAGACTAGGTAGGTTATGCCAGTTAGGTGCAATGGATAGAGAGCCAGGCCTGGAGTTAGGAAAATTCCTCTTCAGGAGTTTGGATCCAGCCTCAGACAATTACTATATGATCCTGGGCAAGGCACTTAATCCCTGTTTGCCTGTTTCCTAATCTGTAATCTGTAAATGTAAAATGAGTTGGAGGAGAAAAATGGCAAACCTTGGCAAACCACTCTAGTATTTTTGTCAAGAAAATGCCAAATGGGGTCACAAAGAGTGAGACATGACTGAAATGAATGAATGGCAAAGATCACAAGAGGCTAAAAGCATAGATTTAAACCTAAATGAGATCCAGAGCCCAAGACTCAAAGCAGCAGAGCAGAATCTAAATTCTGACTACACATTAAGAGGATTTTCTTTTGCCACTGCACCAGGCCAGCCACTAAAAGTCCTTTTGGATATCAGGGCACATTTCTGGAACTAACCTGACCCACCTGTTACTCCAGAGCCTTAGAAACCAAACCAACCGGGGCTGCCCTGGGCTGATAGAACACTCACAGGCACTCTGCCATAATCCACAGAATGGATCAGATACCTCAGTGGTTTGCCTCCCTTCCCCTATCTCACATTTCCGTCTGAGTTAATAGGACAGCACAGAACCCAAAGCTGTTATCTAAGCCAAGCATAAGGGCTATGGGGAATGTCTCTGGGGGTGAAGCTAGAATACAGAGAGGATCTACCACTCAGGAGTCCACCTCCCCAAGGGCTGGAGGAGACACAGTTTGGGAAAGAAAGAAATTCCAGAGATTTGTGGCTTTTCTCTTCTCCAGGTTACAGAACAGCCAGTGTCTCAGTGGGCCTGTAATTTGTAGCTCTTAGTTTAAATGCTGATGTTTAATAGACCTGTGACCAAAAAATGTTTTTTAGCAGATTGTAAATGTCTCCCTGATGTACCCAACAGTAATTACTCCAGCACTGACAATCTCTATTCAAAAGTTCATGGCCATCCGGTGGGGAGGGATTAGGGGAGGAGAAAAGACATCAAAGTATCTCTATATGGAGAGTGTGAAGGGAGTAAGAAGGAACAGTGCCAGCCTGTATGTGGGTCCCAATTCCAGTAAGTCAGCTGCCCAGTCCATGTGCCCAATATATGACAAGCTGGGGCTCAGTTTTACTGTTTCCAAAAATCTCCTCAGTGACTGTGACTGGGCATGCTGTAAAACTGAGGAACAAAGGGGAAGGAATAAGCATTTATTAAGTACCTACATGTGCCAGGTACAATACTACACATTTTCATTTGACCCTTACAACTCTGCAAGGTAGATGCTTTTAATATGTACAATTTATAGTTGAAAAAATGTAGACAAACAGGTTAAAAGACTTGTCCAGTGTCTGAGGGTGGGTTTGAACTCAGGTATTCTTGAGTCATCCAAGCTAAGAGTTCTATTCCCTAAGCCACCTACTTTGCCTATAGCAAGAGTCTCTTCCTGCTCACCTGTCAAAATGATCCTCCTTAGCAATGACCATGTCACCCCTGCCTTCTCTACTCAATAAACTCCAGTGGCTCCCAAGCACCTCCAGGATCAAATATTAAATCCTGTTAGGCACTCAAAGTCCTGTATCACCTAGCACCTTTCCTACCTTCCCAATCTTCTTGTACCTCACTCATCCCTCCACCCCCATACACACTGTAATTCAGTGACACAGATCTCTTTGCTCTACTTCAAACTCCATCTCCATATTCTGGATATTTTCACCTGGCTTTTCTTAGTGCCTGGATTTCTCTCCATCTTCATCTCTTCCTCCTGACTTTCCTGTCTGTATTCATGAGACATAAAATTCTAATTTCTACTAGAGGGTTTTCTCAACTGCCCTTAATGATAGTGTCTTCCCTCTGTTGACTATAATTTATCTTGAATGTATTCATACATACACACACACCCTTCCATGTATAGATATAAATATAGATACATATGTATATATGGGATGTACACACACATATATGTATGTATGGACATATATAACATGCATATATACGGGATTAAATATATTATGTAAATTTATATCTTAATTATAATTATATGAATCTAGGCACCCCATTTGCCTCAGTTTCCTTATCTGTAAAATGAACTAGAGAAGGAAATGGCAAAAGATCCTAGTATCTCTGCCAAAAAAGGGGGGGGAGAAGGGTTTCTTAAAGAATCAGACAAAACTAAAATGAATGAATAATAACAATCATATATTTAATTTAATCACAGTTAATATAAATTATATATAATATATTTAACACTTAATCACATAATCTACACATGTAACCAGAATCCAGGAAGTAGGGTTAAGAATAGTAGGTATAAACTTAACTTACAACTCTGGAACTGCAAGGTCTTGATGCCTTTTCTCCATTACATGTGGCTGATTTGTCCAAAGCAATATAATTTTTGATTGCTTATGTTTGGAGGCTACATTTATTTTTATTTTCTATTTTCTTTTTTTTTTTCCAAAAAGCTGAGACAATTTACTCTTTGCCTTATACAGTTTTTATTTGTGATTTCTTGAAATGTAGCTCTGAAAAAACAGTCATTAAGAAAAGCCCATTGCAATTCAAATGAAGCTACTTGACTCTGCCTTTAAACCCAAATCACTCTAGCTTTCACTGAATGACCAATAATAGGCATTAGCCCAAATCTGATGGTTTAGAGTGAGTGTAAATAGTAATTGTTTTGGCCAGACAGTCTGAGGGTTTCCCCTCTTAGAAAGATATTTTGTGTTGGTAAATTAAACTATCTTTTGTCTCAATTCTTACTCATTAAATGGGTTATGCCTCAGGCAAATTGAGACCTAACCTTTAAAGACCTTAATTTACAAAATCCAAGGTGACTCTGCATCCTGGTCATAACCAGACATCATGACTCTAGTCTTACCACTGGATTCTGATGATCCTGGAGGACAAAGTGAGATTGATGACTTTGCCTCATTTAAATCCAATTCACATGAAAATCAAGACATCATCCTCTTAATACCATTAGTCCTCTTAGAGAAGGAAGGACAAACAACAATCTCTCCAGAGAATTCTCAAGAAATTCATTCACATCATTTCACTATTCAACTGGGTTGACTCTTCCCAGGTTACAATGTCTCTGCTGGACCAGCAAGGCTAGTCATCTGGGGTTGTTCCTTCTAGAATGGGGTGTATCAGTTGGAAAAGCCAATGTGATGCATGTGTTCTGGCCCCCTTTAGCAGTCTAAGAAGCCTATGGAGCCCTTTTCAAAGTAATATTTATAAATACACAAAACCTATTTACAAAGAAAACCAATTATATTGAAGCATAGTTATCAAAATATATATATAAAAAAAAAGTTCACAGGCTCCAGTTTAAGAACTCCTGAACTAGAACAATGAGACCAGAAGAACCTTCTCCCCCTTGATTCTCTCAAAGCCTCAACAGTGAAATTATCTGTAACCTACCTTTCATGCTTACAAATTCTTCCTGACTCAAAAGCCCCTTCCACAGACTTTTGCCTTAGGGTGATTTGTTTCTTCTTTATTTTGGGTTTTGTTTTTGGTTTTGGTTTTGGTTTTGGTTTTGGGTTTTGGGTTTTTTATCTTCCATATTCCTTTGGGAATCTAGTACCGATGAATGTGAGTGCAATTTACAACCCAGAGAGACCAGTCTTTTTGTTCTTTTCCTAATCTATTAAGGTATTCAAGCCTCCCATCCTTTCTGGAGTGGGGAATGACTGTTTTGTCTATGAAGGTTTTCCCTTTTCCTTTCAAAATCTCCATCTTCTATAGGGACACTGGGGCACTCCCCCTTACTCTAGAAATATTGATACTCAAGAAAGCTGTAAGTAATGTATAAAATCAATTTTTTTTTCAGATATGTTTGGTGGAGTGTGGGGCAGCAAGAGAAGAGACTCCTGGAAACTTTAAAGGCAATTTAGGGAAGTGGGTCAGTGGGGCTAAGAGAAGCTGATCCAGGAGATTCAACTGGGGAAGAATTGTGGAAGGAAGGGAAATCACAAAGCTAGAGCTAGAAAGAAGCTCAAGGTCCATTAGATCCAAATGACATCATCTTGGGGCAACTAGATGGTATTGCAATGGGTTGGGTACCAGCACTGGAGACAGGAAGACTTATCTTCATGAGTTCAAATCCTACTTTAGACACTTATTAGTGGTGTGACTCTGGACAAACTCATCTGTAAAATGAGCTGGAGAAGGAAATGGCAAACCAATCCTTAATTTTTGCCAAGAAAACCCCAAATGGGATCACAAAAAGGTGGACCTGACTGAAACAACCCCACAACACAATCTTCATTTTATAAATGGGGGAAATTGAGGCACATGGAGGAATGGAGATTGTCACTTTCTCAAATTCATTCAAGTCATAAACTAGATTAAAAACCCAGACCACTGACTCTAGTGCCAGAAAACATCTGGGAGTTTCTTGGCTTGATTAATTATTCTTGCTAACTGATTACTAAGCCAAATATTTCTATATATATTATCAAAGGTATATAAATGCTATCAGCACCCTCTAGATTTTATTATACCCCTGTTCCCTAGTCACTGACTCAAATTCTAGCTTTGAAAATAATCTTTAGGTCCAAGCAGCACTCAGTTTTCTGTAGCCCTTCAGATTTCCCACTGAAGAATCTGGGAATACAGAAAACTGACCTGGTCTCTGTTTCAAACTGCCACCATTCTTAACCCAGGTTGGTCAGCCAGCCAAGGGCAAAATGTGCTTCCCCTGCTCCAAGAAGAAAACAGAAAACAAAAAACTATGCCCAGATTTCAATTACAATAATTAGCACTATTTATTTAGATACCTCTCTTACATAACTATTGTAAGTTAGTCTGAGTTTAAAGAAATAAAATGGGGGGAGGAGGGAAAGAGAAGAAATTCTGCCCAAATTGAAAAAGTCCTCCTGTAATTACAAGATTGGAAAATATCCACTATGGGGATCAATAAAGAGAAGCCTAAGTACCATTGTTTGCAGAGATTACAGTTTTTAAATTGTTCCATCTCAGATTTTAATTTTCTCACTGGCTTCAACAATGTGCCTGGGGCTGTGATACCAATCCTGCTTTCTGGTTCAGAGTAGATCTGCTGAAATGGGGCTTCCCTGGGCCAGGTCAGCCAATAGCAAAGACATACCCAGGAATTTCTTCAGCTTGTGCAATTTCACAAGGCTTTGGCCATGGTCTCGTCCTATCCCCTAAGCATATCCTGTGGCCCATTCCTCATATTACTGGTCTGACTATGTTACCCCTTGATTCAATAAACTACAGTGCCTCCCTATCACTGCCAACTTCAAACATAAAATCTTCTGTTTGGCAGTCAAAGCCTTTTATAACCTCACTCCTTCCTACACATGTACCTTTTCCAGTCTCCTTCCACCTCCCCATGTACTTTGCAGTCCTCTGTATTCCAATTACAAATATTTTCACTAGCTATTTCCCATTCCTGGAGCCCTCTCACCTTTCAGCTTTGGCTTCTGGCTTCCTTCAAGTCCCAACTAAAATCCTTTCCATACCCCTTTCATTCAAATGCTTCCCTCCATTGATTATTTCCTACCCATCTTCTATCTTGCTTGTTTGTATATAGTCATTTACATGTTATTATCCCCATTAGACTTCAAGTTCCTCAAAGGCATGGACTGTCTTTTCTTCTTGATTGTATTCCCAATGCTTAGCACAGTGTCTGGCACACAGTAGACACTTAATAAATGTTTGTTGCCTGACTGATAGATTGAAATTATGGAAGCATTTGCCCTCTCCTGGCCTCAGATACCCCAAGACAACCAAATTCAAATTATGAAATTTCTCTTCACTCCATTTAACTCAATTCTGCTCCAATTCAATAATAAGGTCTTATTATGTGAAAGGGAGAGAGTGAATGGAGGGCCAGTCTTAAACTCAAGAAGTCCCAGTGTTGACCTATATATGAAACACAGGTTCTATATTGTTGTTCAGTTGTTTTCCACTCTTCCTGACTCCTTTTGGGAGTTTCTTGGCAAAGATGCTGGAATGGTTTGTCATTTCCCTCTAACTTATTTCACAGATAAGAAACTGAGGCAAATAGGACTTATCCAGGGTCATACAGCTAGTAAGTGAATGAAGGTGGATTTGAACTCAGGAAGAGAAATGTTCCTGACCCCAGGCACAGAATTCTAGGTATTATCTAGTTGCCAATAGATAGATTAGATAGATAGATAGATAGATAGATAGATAGATAGATAGATACACAGATAGATACATATACATAGTACATAGATATATACATATAGATATAGAAAGATGGATCCACATGGTTATGGTTATGGTTGTTGTTCTTTGTTCCTAAAAAGGAACAAAATGATATCAAAACAAGTCAAGTTACAGTATATCCAGCTATGGCTGGTCAGATCAATACACATTTGGAATGCTCTATCATGTAGATAGATACATATTCACATGAATATAAACATATGCATGCATAGATAGATATATACAGAGATAACTAATCACATAGCTAGAGAGACATAAACACATATAAATAAATACATACATACAAACAAAGCACATAGACACAGAGAAGTAGAAACATAGAAACAAACATAGATATAGAAAGAAATATACACATAAAAATATAGAGATGTAGATATAGATAAATATGCACACATATAGATGATAGATAAACATAGATATACATACATATAGATAATAAACATATATAGATAGGTATGATATGGTCTATCATATAGTATGATAGACTATGATATACTCCTGGGGAGGATGGAGCAATAACCCTAAGGCCACCTGGCCATGGGAGTGCTGTAATTCCACAAATAATACTGGCTGTCAGAACAATCTGTTAATCTGTGATAAAGTTTCTGAGACAATTTAAGCCACAGAATTTAGTGATGGGGTGCATCCTCAACTCCACCTCTAAGAGCATTCTTCAACTCTACCTCTAAGCTACAAAATGAGCATGTCGGTGATATGAAACATCTAATCTTTCTATATTTTTCCCATAAATTTATCTTCTTGCTCATGATTCTTTGCTAAATTCTTTTGGAATTTAGCTCACTTTAATTGGCATTACAATTGTCATAAATATTGCCCCTTGACTTAGAGATGGATGCGAGCCTGCAAATTTTTTTGAATCACCTCACATCTGGACCCCTAACCTTTTAGGCATCTCCTTTGAACCTCAACATATACACATATAGAAAGATAGATAGATATACATATATAGAAATATATATACATACACATACACATATATATATAAAGTGATAGATATAGATAGATATATTGATAGATAGCTCAATAGACAGACACAAACACACATAGATATGTATGTATATATGTGTAAATATAAAAGCAATAATGATTCTACAAAAGCAATCATGAAAAATATCTCCCTCTTTTTTAGCAGAATGTTGCAAATATTGTCAGATGTTGTCGCTGGATCAATTGTTTTAATACTTGCATTGGGCCACTTTCAAAAAGATCTGAGCAAATAGAGGGCCAGGTTGGTCCCTTATCAAGGAACTATGTTAAAGAAGATTAACAAGTCCTATTCCTGCTCTTTCCCTGTCCCCAACAATCCTGCCCCCAAGAACACTAAAGTGGGGCTGCTCAGACAGCTTCCTGCCCCTTCATCTCACATTTCCAGGTAAAATAAGCAAATAAAATTTGTGGAGCAGTAATATTAAAGTCAAATGGAACTTGATAAATTAATATGCCAGCAGCATATTAATTTAGAAAAACAAAAATTAATATTTTCCACATTCTACTGAGGCAGCTGGGTAGCAACATGATGCTGGGGATTAGTCAGGAAGACTAATTTTCTGGATTCAAATCTGACCTCAGACACTTACTAGTTGTGTGACCCTGGATCCCTAAGGTCACTTAATCTTGTTTGCCTTAGTTTTCTCATATGTAAAATAAGCAGAAAAAGGCAGAGTATCTTTACCAAAAAAAAAAAAAAAAATCTCAAATGGGATCAGGAAAAGTCAGAGTCAGAAATGAAAAAGAACTAAACAATAAACCACAAATATTCTATTGTATTTGCATTTATTTTGTTAGATATTTCCCAATTACATTTTAATCTGGTTAAAGTAATATTCTGCAGTTTTAAGAGGGTTGGAGCCCTCATTTGACACCATGTGGTAGAGGTGCCCTGCTTTCTCACAAATGCCCCAGAAAAAGATAGATAGATACATGTGCATATATATACAGTATATTCTGAATGTATGTAACAGGGAAGCCATAATAAGATCCAGAAAATGATGATGAAACCTAAAAGCATTGAAATTCCTCAACAGAAAGTAAACAGAAGAAACTGAGTACACTGAAAAAATATAGGGGATTGAGAGAAACCCAAGATGAAATCCCAGATGAAAAAAATAATGCTACAACAAATCCAATCAGAAACATAGGAAAAATAATGGCCATTAGGACTACAAGAATAGTTGGAAGAAATTATACAGAAGATTTTTTTTAAAAAAATGAAAATAATAACTCTTTTTGTTGTTCAGTCATGTCCAATTCTTCATGACTCCATTTGGGATTTTCTTGGCCAAATGGCTGCCATTTCCTTTTCTAGATGTTTTGGTTTTTTTTTTGTTGTTTTTTTTTTTTACAGATGAGGAAACTGAGACAAATAGGTTCAAGTAACTTGCACAGGGTCATACAGCTAGTAACAGTCTGAGGCTGGACTTGAGAAGATGAGTCTTCTGGACTCCAGGTCCAACATTAGCAGCAGTATTATCTAGCTGCCTCAAATAAAAACTCTAGAAGAAAGAATTGAGAGGATAACCAATAGCTTAGAAGAGAAGGTGGAAAACCTTGTCAGGTAAAGACAAGGAACTAAAGACTTAGGGTGGAAATATCAGAATTCAATGATTCCATGAGAAAGGATAAAACAGTGGAACAAAATCAAGAGTTTGAAAAAAAAGAAAAATAAATAAAGTGTTTGGGACTTATCACAAGCAATGGAACTGATTTACTAAAGAGATCAAAGAGAGATAAGTTAATAGTCATGGGACACCCTAAAAACCATAACCAGAAATATCTAACCCTAATTTTGAGTAGTTGCTCAAATAGCAAATACTGAAGTGAAAGTGAGATGTATTCACCAATCCCACAAAATAGGCTTTACCTTCCAGGAAAGTATAATAGATGTGATGGGTTCTTGTTTCATGTTTTAATTTTTAATATTTGTTAATGTGCATGGAAGACTAAAGTTTTAAGTATTTCATTTATGGTAAAGTAAATAATAGATTATATGCTTGAAATCTTCTTTGTACATTGAGTAGCATTTTCAAAAGGGACTCTGTTAATCATTTTTGGGGATACCCTACACATTAGTCATATCAAAGCTTGCGGGTTTGTTTTTCTGTTTTGTTTTGTTTTTTAATTTGAGTTCTTCTCTAGAGTATCATTAGGGTTAGAGTTAAGGTAACCAGAGCACTTAAAGAATCCAGTCTCCTCTCTTTGGGTTCTGGTTTCCCCAGGATTGGACAGAATTTGCATGAGTCCAAAACCAGAACTCCATTCCATGAAAGGGCACAAACCCACCCCATTCCATGCTATCAATGACACTTTGTTACAAGAAAGAATTTAACTCCAAATCAAAGAGAGAATATATTTAGATATAATAATTTTGTAAAAACAAAATTCATCACAGAATTATAGCATCAATAAAACTCATTTCAAAAGAAAGATGTATCTGACCAGAGTATAAAGAATGGTTTGGAGATAGGAAGGCATGTTAGGAGGTCATTGTAATAGGTCACAAAAGTGGTAATGAGGAGTTGTGCTGGAATAAGGGCTATAGGAATAGAAAAAAGAGAAGGCCTGCAAGATACTGCTGAGGAAGAATTGACAGGACTTAGCAGCTGAAAACTTGGTGTTATCCTCATCCCTTCCCTCTTTCTCACCTCTCATATCCAAATGTGGAAGATGGTGGTAGATGAATTGCTTTGTCACTGACAGTAATGGTGACAAAAATTGAAAGTGACACAAAGAGCAGATTAAAGGGGAACGATAATAAGATTGGTTTTTGACACTTTGAATTTGAGATGTCTGTGGGATAACCAGAAAGACATGTGGGTCAGCACTGAAAATATAGACTTGAGAATCGAACAGATAGAGGTAATATTTTAAGCCATGGGAGTGACTGAAATTGCCAAGAGAGAGATGAAAAGGCCAAGGAAAAACTGCTGGGAAGGATCTACCTTAAGAAGTCAAGAAAAAAAAAAGGCTGGCAAAAGGAGGATTTAGAGAGATAAGAGGAGAACCAGGTAGTTTTAATATCACTGAAACAAAAAGAGAACAAGATATCTAAAAAGAAGGGATAGAAATTACTCTCAAATATTACCAAGATGTCAAAAAGGCTTAGGACTAATAAAAAGTCACTGGTTTGGGTAAGTAGAACTTCATAGATGACTTTTGAATATAGCTTTAGCTGCTGTTGGGGACATAAACCAGGTTTCAAAAGGCTGAAAAGAAAATGAGTGACAAAGAAGAAAAAGGATCAAGAATACATTTTTTTCTCAAGAAATTTAGCAGTAAAGGGAGAGGGAAAAAATAGAGTAATAGCTGGTTAAAATAGTCAAGAAAAGGATCTTTGTTTAGGATTTGGCAGACCTGAGAATAGGAAGACAGGAAAGAGTTAATAGAGACATAAAGGCTTGGGGCAACTAGATGGTGCATTGGATAGAGCACCACCCCTGAAGTCAGGAGGACCTGAGTTCAAATCTGATCTCAGACACTTAACACTTCTTAGCTGTGTGACCCTGGGCAAGTCACTTTACCCCAATTGCCTCTAACAAAAAAAAAAAAGAAAGAAAAGCTAAATAATCATGACAAAGGGGGAATGATTTATATAACAAGTCCTAGAAAAAAATATGAGGAGATAGGGTCAAGGCTATGCATTCTTTAAGAAAAGAATGAAGGTGTCTCTTTCTGAGAGAACAGAAATTAAAGAGAGGAATAAGGCAGGTAGATCCACAGACTGTTGGACCTGTTTCTT
Source organism: Myrmecobius fasciatus (assembly GCA_023553655.1). Lineage (NCBI taxonomy): Eukaryota > Metazoa > Chordata > Mammalia > Dasyuromorphia > Myrmecobiidae > Myrmecobius > Myrmecobius fasciatus. Next base: position 441,941 of record JAJPUD010000844.1, on the reverse strand, counting down.
AAGCCCCTTAAAAATATCAGTGTGAAAATTATTCTGTAGATGGAGGCCATCTCAAATACTAAAAGTGGGGAAATATGGATTCTCTGGTCCCTAAAGATTCTAATGAGCCTGTGACTTTTCTTTTTAAGACTGGGAGAGACTATTATGGACTATATCCAGAATCATCAAGGTTTCCTCCATTCAAATGATTCCCCAAAACCAGAATAATTACATTGGACCCTGAATTGTCTTAGATTCATCTCCTACTCCTCTTTCCTCCCAGGAGCCACCATTTAATCTAGGGCTGCCACCACTGTGTTCAATTCCATTCCAATCAATATTACATCATCAATATAGTAGTGGATATAGGACAGCTAGGTGCCACAGTAGATAGAGTGCTACATCTGGAGTTGGGAAATTCAAATCTAACCTCAGACACTAATTGTGTGATTCTGGGCAAGTCACTTAACCTTGCCTCAGTTTCTTCATATGTAAAATTAACTGGAGAAGGAAATATCAAACTACTCCAATATCTTTGCAAAGAAAACTCCAAATGGGGTCACAAAGAGTTGTACAGGACTAAAAAATGACCAAACAACAGAGGAGGATATTAACATCTTTAGAACATGGGTCTACTTCCAGTTCTCTGTCCACCAAACTGTGGCAATATAAAGGAGAATTCAAGAAACCTTGAGAAGAAAGTTAATAGTCTACTTATTTACTTACCAAGTGATTCTTTTACCTGCTTCTGACTAGTCTGGGCCACAATTTTAGTGAAATTGAAAAACCCATGCCATTCAGCTGATTTCTAAGTCATTCATGGGTTGACTAGTAACTTCATCTAAATCAGTTTGTAATTCTGTTTTGGACCAAGTTAGAGACACAAATTGGCTGCTTTTTCCCACAACTGGACCCCCACTATTGTCAAAAATATGGGCCCATCAGCACAGTCCTGGCACGGTATTTCATTACATCTTTTATTATGACAATAACCTTTCCTTTGCCCCTTCCAGTTTACTTTATCTGTGAGTGACCATTAAACTAAATCAACAAGACAGTCTCCCATGGGGCTCAGAATGTGTAGTTGGGTAAGGAATTGGTTCTTTTTTTTTTTACTTCTCTTACTCCCCTCCAGTGGAATCCTCATTCTGGAGAGGGTCCTCTCTTAGGAGTATGAAAGGATTTTCTACCTCGAGTTTTCTGTGGTCTTAGTCCCACCCCAAATTAACACTAAGGCCTGACTAATCTTTTGAGAATCATGGACCCATGAATTCAGAAGTGAAAAGGACCTTAGAAGTCACATAGTTCAACTGCCTCATTTTGTAAATGAAGAAACTGAAGGGGCTGGCTGATGGGTGGAGAGTCAGGGAAAGGGGATCAGTTGAGATTCAAACCATATTCAACAGCATTGATTCATTGTCCTCTTCTTTCACTCATTGACCTCTTACTGTGAGCTTCATATTAGGAAATATTGCCTTGCAGAGATGTATCTCAATATAGCAAAAACCAACACATTTCAAAGCCCTTTTTCAAGACTGATCTTCTGGAGAAATAGTGTAATACGATGGAATGTTCTTTTTAGAACTGATGACCTAAATGATATTAATAATAACAATTAAGTTAATTTTATGTAGTGTTTCCTGTGTAGTAGGCACTGTGCTAAGTGCTTTACAATTGTTATCTCATTTGGTTCTCACAACTCTAAAAGAAAGGTATTATTATTATCCCCATTTTACAGATGAGAAAACAGAGGCAAACAAGTTTGCCTTACTCCTGACTCCAGACCCAGACCTCTAAGTACTTTGCCACCTAGCTCTATCTTTTACAATCAATGTGACTAACCTTAGAGAAGTCAATTCATTTCTCTGGATCTCATTTTCCTCATCTATTAAATGAAGAGATTGGGCCAAATGATATTTAAAATATCTTCAAATTTTAAATCATCCTATGAACATTTTCAGGCACCAAAATTTCTAGTAATAGCTCTGCCAGAACCCATCAAAAAGTTATATATAAGTTATATATATATATATATATACATATAATGTATATGTATACGTATAAAAATGTACATGAATATGTATATACATGTATATGTGACCAACAGTGAGTAACTTTCTCCTTCTGATTTTCTCTCTTTTTATCTCCCAGTTTTTCCATCTGTAGAATAGAGACAATATTTGCTCTACCTCCCTCAAGGGAGAAAATAGGGAAGGAAATAATTATTTAACTAAAAGAAAATATAGGAAAATGCGTCATTATTATTACACCACACTATCTCCTATAATCTCTCTGTTTCTTTCTTTCAATCTCACTTTGTCTTCCTCCATCCTTCCCTACACACTCAGAAACATCTTCTTTATGTCACATTTAACTACCTCCATCCTAGACCATGCAACCTATAAACAAGATGGTCACTGGTGAGAAGAAAAGAAGGCTTTGACAAATTCTAACATCAGAGCTCCTAAAAATAATAGAGTTGGATATATCTTTATTCCTTCCTGGAGTAAGAAGATATTTCTGTCCTTTTGACATGGGACAAGACCTGCAGCCGAAAGTTCTGATCCACACTGAATCAGTCAGGGTGAATAGTATCCAAACATTGACCAAGGTTACAATGCTTCGAGTGTTTAATCCAAGAGAAGAACATTGCTGACAACCAACCAGTTTCCTTCCCCTTCTCCAGGAGACCTAGGCTGAAGACTTCATCTAAAGTAATTAAGAGGCCAACTGCAGCTGTCTTGCTCCATTAAGAGTAGATCAGCCCTGTCAGGCAGTAGTCTGCATAGCAGGAAAACCTAAAGAGTAGGTAAGAAAGAATGAAAGCAAAAAAAAAAAAAAAAAAAAAATAGGACAAGAACTGGAGAATTAAATTCCATTTGATCACATCCCAATTCTGGATCCATCCTCTTTCTATCACATCCTGTTCCTTCCAGCCTGTTCAAATCCTGGGAACCCAAGGTGAAAAATACAATTGAGAACAGCTCAACAATAAAAAGAAAGAGTCAGTGAGTATAGGATTTACAGGAATGGAACCTTTCTGGACCTAGAATTCACACTGATCTCAGAAATTTTGCCTTGTGTTACCAGGTCCTTACCTGGAGAACCTGATGCTTAAAGAGAGATAGCCAAACTTGAGAAAAAAGCTAATGAGTGTTATAGAGTTTAAACCCATTTTTGTGGTTGTTGAGTCATTTTTTAGTCTTCATGACCTCATTTCTTGGCAAAGATATTGGAGTAGCTTGTCATTTTCTTCTCTAGCTCATTTTACCGAATGCAAAAAAGAAACTGAAGCAAAAAGAGTTAAGTGATTTGCCCAAAGTCATACAGCTAGAAAGTGCCTGAGGCTGGATCTGAGCACTGGAAAATGAGTCTTCCTAACTGACCCCAGACCCAGCACTCTACTATAGCATTCTTTTATTCCAACATAGAAGTTCATACCTCTAATAAGATTCATGCACTAAAAGTATAACCCTTTCTAGAGACTACAACATCCCCAACATCCTGATCCATGAATTCTACAAATGTTTTTTCACTATGAGATATGTGCATGATACCACGCGAGGCTTCCATGTCTGACCCACTGACTCTAAATACAGGATCAGGAATGGAAGGAAGGAAACAAGTAATTATTAAGCACCAACCATGTTCCAGGCACTGAGCTAAGCACTTTGCAAATATTATGTCCTTTTGTTTTGTTGTACAAGAAAAATCAGACCAAAAGGGAAACAAAACCACAAGAAAGAAAAACAAAACAAAACAAAAAAGGTGAAAATATTACACTTCAATCCACAAAAGGCAAGTACCATTATTATCCCCATTTTATAGTTGAGAATACCAAGGCAGAGGTTAAGTGACTAGTCTAGTCTGTGTCTGTAGCTATATTACAACTCAGATTGACTACATACTGACTTCATATTCAACATACTCTATCCTCAATATCTGGTGAGTTTCTTGGCATTTTGATTTCTTCCCACAAGCTCTCCCTTTAACCACATCTCTTTCTTTAAAAACATTGCTAGACAGCTAGATAAAGAAAAAGAGAGAGACAGACAGAGACAGAGACAGACAGAGAGAGAGAGAGAGACAGAAAGACAGAGAGAAAGAGAGAAAGACAGAGAGAGGGAGGGAGAGAGAGAAAAAAAAAAAGAAAGAAAAAAAGAAAACTCCATTCAATTTACATCCCTAACCAATCTCTCTATAATGCCAGACTAGGGAAAGGAAGAAAAGGGGAGTCTCTCCTGATATTTTGAGACATTTTCCAGGTCTCCTCCCACTCCTCCACCATTTCTGTGTCTCCTTCAATTTCCAGTTACCTCTGCCTTCATCACTATGTGTTCCCCTCTGTCTCTTTTTTCCCCTCTGTCTTCATAAAAGAATAACATAATCAAAATCATATACACACATGCATGTATCTGTACACACACACACACACACACACACACACACACACACACCCTGATTTATGCTGCTAATAGACCCCTCTGCTCCCGCATCCCAAAGGCTTGCCATAAAAGGTTTCTTTAATCTCCTCACCTTGGGAAACACGATAGCATTCCAGTAATTGCTTTTGGAAACTCGGTCATCATTTAATTGCTAGAATTTCTACTGGGTAATATAGCACAGTGAAGTAATTTCTAGTCTAGTTACTTCTTGTAGAAACTCAAGTAAATGTATATGATTTTGTATGTATGTATATGTATACATGTATGTGTCGATGGCATGTGTGTTCCTGAATTTGGTTGTTTGTATTTGTTTTTTGGCTATCCTCCCCCCAAACTATGCTAGTAGCAGATTCCCCAGAGTACTACAGTAGGGATTAAAGGAACTTTCTGGGTCAGAATCAGGATCCACTTGAGAGGGAGAGCACAAGTGGCCTATCCCCTCTGGGCCGAACGATAATTCCTGTATGTTGTTACAGACACATGGACAAAAACTTAAAGTATGTGTTGATATTTAAATTATAAAAAATGTTTGTGACAACCCTTTTTGTAGTGGTAAAGAACTGGAAATTGAATGGATCAATTTATTAATTTGGGAAATGGATAAATAAGTTATGGTATATGAATATAATGGAATCTTATTGTTTTATAAGAAATGATGAGCAAGCTGGTTTCAGAAACACCTAGAAAGACTTAGATGAACTGATGCTGAGTGAAATGAGCAGAACCAGGAGAACACTATGATGTTCTGGCTTCAGGATAGTCCCACAAATCAAGATCCTGAGACAATGGTGAATAGACCATGCCTCAGTTCCTTGCTGACAGTCAGATGAATAACCTGTTGGTCAGTGATAGTCAAATTCTAGAGACCACTCCTTGGTTCTACCTCTGGGTCATAAAATTAGCATATCTATAACATGAAGAACTAGGTAAATGTGTCTCCTTGCTTCTGTTTCTTTGCTAAATTCTCTTGGAATTTAGACTGCTTGCGTTACAATTACAACAAACTTTGCCCCTTTACTTGGAAATGGGTTCAAGCCTGCAAATTCTTTTGAGACACCTCCTGACACCAGTCTGTGACCCCAACCTTTTGGGATGTCTTCCCAATCTCAACAATAATACACAAAAACAACATCATGTGATGATAAACTATGATGACTTGGCTTTTCTCAACGATACAGTGATTCAAGGCAATTCCAATAGACTTGGGATGGAAATTGCCAATCACATCTGGAGAGACAACTAAGGAGACTGAATGTGGATTGAAGTATAATATTTTCACCTTTTTTTGTTTTGTTTTGTTTTTCTTTCTTGTGGTTTTGTTTCCCTTTTGGTCTGATTTTTCTTGTACAATATAACAAATAAAAAAGGATTGCACATATTTAACCTATATCAGATTACTTGCTGTCTTGGGGAGAGGGAGATATGGGAGCGAGGGAGAAAAATTTGGAACACAAAGTTGTACAAAAATGAATGTATCTTTATACTCTCTTTACATACATCTGGAAAAATAAAATAATATTGATACTTTTTGAACTGCTTAAATTATGAATACGTATTTCACTTCCACCTCAGATCTGTTGACTGAGTATTTCACTCAAAGTCTCATCTCCTAGCCAGTTTGACATTTATGATCCATTCTCCTGGCACTCATCTCCTCCAAAATGCTATAAATGCAGTTATACCAGCGTCTGCTTTGGTGCAGATGGCAGTGACTGAAGAACTCAGAAATTATTGATCTCTTGACATAGCCATTGGGCTTTAAAAAAAAAAATCTATGTTTGCTGGTCATTGTTTTGTCACCTGTGTTCAGAGAAAGAAATACAAAGCAGAAGAGACATTTAGGGCCTTCCTATCAAGTCTCAAGCTTATGTAGATAGTATATTTTCTCAATGCCAAGTTTTAAAAGTTACCATGGCTGCAGAGGGTTGGGAGGGTACTCCTCCCCCACAGCGAGTCTAATGGAGATCTTAAAAGATCCTAATATGCTTGGTTGGTGGAGAGACACAGAGACACACTGAGAGACAGACAGACACGGAGTGACAGAAACAGAAAGAGAGCAGATGGAGACAGGCAAAGACAAAAAGCGACAGAGACAAAGACACAGAAACAGACAGAAACAGGAACAGAGAGAGTAGATACCGACAGAGACAGAGGGATGGGGGAACCATTGCTTTTAAAATCCAATGCATGACCAGGAGATCATTATTCACAGCAACAACAATACTATATGAGGATCAGTTGTAATGGACATGGCTCTCTTCAACAATGAAATGCTTCAAACTAGTTCCAATTGTTTGGTGAAGAGAGCCATATACACCCAGAGAGAGGGATGTGAAATGTGGACCACAACATAACATTTTCATGTTCTCTATTGAGGTTTGCTTGCATTGTATTTCCTTTATCGGATTATTCTTTCTTGTAGATATGATTTCTCCTGAACAAAAAATGATGCAATAACTATACATATATTCAATTTCTTAAGTATTCTAACATAATTATTATGTAGTGGATATCCGCCATCTAGGGGAGGGGTGGGGAGTAGGGGGAAAAAATTTGTAACAGAAAGCTTTGTAAGGGTTAATGTTTAGGAATTACCCATACATATGTTTTGCAAATAAAAAGTATTAATAAAAAATAAATAAATAAATAAATAAATAAAGTCCAATGCATGGGTGGAATTCTTATTTGCTATGGGGCCCCTTCAACTACCACCCCTACTAGTATCACAAGAACCGAGGGACCAATCAAAGAACTGCTACAACATCCCAAAGCAAAAGTCCTTCAGTACTGAACCAGAACGCCCCTCCCAGCGGTGGCCAGAGGACCAACCTCAGCTTCACATGTGCTCCATGGAATATCTGTTGTTCAGTTGTTTCAGTCCCATCTAACTCTTCATAACCCCATTTGGGGGTTTTCTTGCAAAGATACTAGAGTAATGTCATTTCCTTCTTCAACTCATTTTACAGATGAGAAAATGGAGGCAAACATAGTAAAGTGACTTGTTCAGGATCACATAGATAGTGTCTGAAGCTAGATTTGAACTCAGAGTGAGTCAACCTGACCATATCCAGCACTTTATCCATTGCACCACTCAACTGCCCTGTTAGACTAGCTGCCAGAGGACCAATTCCCACATTTCTCCATAGGATGTGCTCATCTCCCCTGATTACCACTCCACCATCTCCATTTTACCATCTCTAATTATATTCAGTCAAACAATAGATACAGTTCTAAATATAAAAAAGATATTTAATCAAGCAGTATAATAAAGAAAACTACAATAAAAAAAATTCCTACATACACAAGATACTCTCCCACTAGCTGTGGGACAGGGGACACATTCATGGAGATTTGTGACCAGAAGACACATATGAATGGTCACATACATAGAAACATATATGAAGGAACACATTGTAAGGAATACAAATGCCTCTGATGCCGCTGAGGGGCTAATGTCCTCTAGCAAAGGCAAGTTACTTTCTCTGCTGCTGTGTACTCTCTGTTTCATTGTTTTCTGTGGGATATATCCGCTGTGGATAGGTAATTGCCATAGTGAATAGAGTGCCAGGATTTGAGTTCAAACCTGGCTTCAGACTCTTACTAGCTGTATGACACTGGGCAAATCATTTAACTGTTTGCCTTAGTTTCCTTATCCATAAAATGAGCTAAAGAAGGAAATGACAAACTACTCCAGCCAAGAAAACTCCAAATTGGATATCATAAAGACTCAGAGACTGAACAAAAAAATTCCACTGTTATTCTCTTTGCTGGATGTCTCTACTGATGCTCTCTACTATTATCTGTTTTGGGCCCCTAAGCAGGTACTTTAAACCATTTATTATTCCTTCCTGGATTGATGCAACTTTTCCCCAAAAGGGAAAAGAGTCCATTTAAAATCGAACTTAATAGCCCACAGGCTGTTTTCAGTTCTGTGATGAAAACTTCAGACTGACAACTAGCCAAACAGAGAAACCCTTAGGTTTCTGCTATCATCTCCAATAATCCAAAATTCTAATAAACATTTATTAAACACCTGCTATATGCCAGGTTCTGTTCTAAGTGCTTGGGGTGCAATTCATAAAAGAGGCAGTCCCTGCCTTTGAGGAGCTTACCAAAGGGAAAGGGGTCAGGGGGAACAATACACAAAAGGAAATCAGAAAGGTGGTGAAGGCAGAGTGGTACCAGCCCAGGAGCATCTTGTTCCGTAAAGTCAAACCTGGCAGAACAGAAGATGCTTAACTCTCTTTTGAACCCCTTTTGTATAGTGACTGAGGTTCCCTTATTCTCATTTCTTTTTTTAGGTATGATTTCAAAATTGCTTCTAACTCCAACCAGATCCCTGGATTTCCTTCAAATCATCTCCATACTCCATTTGGCAAATGTATATACAAGTTGGACAGATTCCCTTGCATTCCTTATAATGTCCCCTGGGTGCCATGCAAATCACCTTAGAAAGAATACAAAAAAGCCAGTTGGAGGTGATATACCTGCTAACTTTTGCCAACCAAAATTGCCATACTTCATAAATAACATTTATTACATCTCTACTCTGTGCAATGCACTGTGCTATTTGTTGGAGTTATAAAGATAGATATAAGAATTAATATTACCTCTGTTTTCTTCTGTATGAGTTTAAATGATTTTATGCAATATTAATTTTATAATTGAGCCAGCTTTTCATCTGAGTTAAAGTTGTAAATCATCATCCCTAATAGGTATATTACCTATCCTTGTACAATTAAGGAGAGTCATATCTCCCTGACAAATCTTTCTATACTAGCAGTCTGCTAACTCAAATCTACTAACAAGGTCTACAAGATGCTGATGAGTCCCATTCCCATAAAATAATAAATATCTTCTTCTTTTTTTTTTTTGCTGAGGCAATTGGGGTTAAGTGACTTGCCCAAGGCCCCACAGCTAGGAAGTATTAAGTGTCTGAGGTGAGATTGGAACTCAGGTCCTCTTGATTTCAGGGCTGGTACTCTATCCGTTGCACCAACTAATTGCCCCTTCAATATTCTTTAACTGTCAAAGAGGAATGGTCACTAGCCCCTTGTGGGTATGCTAGCTACTTTTTTAAAAGTCACTAATTTGAAACAATCAGCAGGATGATTTCAAAGAGGCCTGGAGAGACTTATATGAACTGATGCTCAAGGAAGTGAGTTGAACCAAGAGAATATTGTACACAGCAACAACAAGATTATGTGATGAGCAATTCTGATGGACATGGCTCTTTTCAAAAGGTGATTCAAGCCAGTTCCCATGGTCTTGTAATGAAGAGAGCCAGAGAGAGTACTGTGGGGACTGAGTATGGATCACATTATATTTTCACTTTTTTTTTTTTTTGCTGTTTGCTTGTATTTTGTTTTCTTTCTCATTTTTTTTTCCTTTTTAATCTGATTTTTCTTGTGCAGCATGATAATTGTGGAAATATGTATAGAAGAATTGCACATGCTTAACATATATTGGATTACTTGCCATCTAGGGAAGAGGATGGGTGAAGAGAGGGGAAAAAAAGTTTGGAACACAAGGGTGAATGTTGAAAATTATTTATACATATGTTTTGAAAATAAAAAATGTTATATATATAAATAAATAAATAAGTCAATAAACAAATGAATGAATGAAATCACCAATCATGGGGGCAGGTAGGTAGCACAGTGGATAGAGTACCAGCCTGGGACTCAAGAGGACCTGAGTTCAAAGCCAGCATCAGATAATTGATACTTACTAGCTGTGTGTCACTTAACCCCAATTGTCTCATATATACATATACATATTTTTTATGTATATGCATAAAAAATCACCAATCATGTTGTCCCCATTCCTATAATACTGTCTACTTCTGTACTTCCCAATACTATATTAAAGCTGGTGAGCCTTACCTCAGGATTTTTGGTCATTAAGAAAGGTTACTGGTCCAATTTATTGGTTATGTTAACCTAACTAATAAATTCATCATGATCAGACCTTTGTCCCTCAGTTTACCTAAATTTTCAAACAGAACAACACAGGTACTGTCAGTAAGAAGTTTCTGATCTAATAAGGACCTCAAGTACATAACTAATTGATACATAATTTACTAACATAAGAGAGGATGAAGAAAATGTCTAGAAGGTACATAGGCAAAGTACTATAAGAAATTCAAGGTGTGAGAGATCAAAATGGAGGGAGACATTATGGTGGAGAGAAAAGGCTTTTTAAAGAAGGTTACACTTGCACTGGGCCTTGAAAAGAATAATTTAGGGTAGAAAAGATGGTGGTCTGAATTAGAGTAGTTGCAATGAACACAGAAATGAGCACCCACATATAAGGAAGATTGCAGAGGTGAAAACAATAAGACTTAGCTATTAATTAGATATCACTAGCTATATGACCCTAGTAAGCCATTTAACCTTTCTCTGACTCAGTTTCCCCATCTGTAAAAATGGGCATAATAATAATTACATGATTATTTTGAGGATTAAATGAGATAACACATGTAAAGCACTTTTAAATCTTGAAATACTACATAAATGCTCATTATTATCATTATTATTGTAATTATATGTGAGGAAAGGGAAAAACAAAGAGTCAAAATTGACTCTAATAAACCTAGGAGAATTGGAAGCTAGGGGTAACATTAATAGAAATACAGACATTAGAGGGGATTGATTTTATGGAAGAAGGTGAGCAGTTTTAAACACAATGAATTTGAGGTGTCAACAAGCAGAATTAACCAGTTCTTAGTTGGGAAGATAATATTTGTTATTGTTCACCTTTCCTTCTTAAAGAGGACGGATGACTTCAGGAGGGTGATGTCGAGTTGTGCATAAACTGCATTTAAGTGAGGCAGAACTGTGCAAAGTTAACAACTTCACTCTCTCCAAAATTATCAGATCCAGTGGCAAGACAAGAGTCAAGACAACTGGCAATGGACCAGTAAATATAGAACTAGCGTTCTGGGAAAGGACATAGAGTGAAGTTAGCAATTTAGGAATCATCTTATTGAAAACAGAAGTAATATAGTACCCTGATGATTGAAGAGATCTGCATTTGGAGTATGAGAGCCTGGTCCAAATCCCAACTCTGCTCTTTGACTCATCTGAATGAGTTTGAACAAATTTTTTGACTTAGACTCAGCTTTCTCATCTATCAAATGATGTGGTCCCTTCCCACTTTGACTCTATGATCCTACCTTAAATTTCAAGTTATGAGAACAGATAAGCACAAAGACAAGAGTATAGAGAGAAAAGAAAAGAAATGTAGAACAAAATCTTGAAGGAATAAAGAGAAGAGGCTGCAGGAGAATAGAGTCAGTACAAAGTAGCAATGTACTGCTTAGATATATAAAAGAAACCATGGGCATGCAGAGTCACGGAAGTAAAGAGAGGTAAACATATAAAAAAAAAATGAGCACTGTCACAGAGTCAAATGCCACTGAGATGTCAAGAAGGAAGGAAGAAAAAAAGAAAAAAAAACATTGGCTTTAATGATAAAAGAGGTCATTCATGACATTGAAGAGTGCTGTTAAGGTAAAGCTAAAGATTACAATTTGAGGCATGAGTGATTACTCTTTCAAAGAGTTTGATAGTGAGGAGGAAGCAAGATATAAGATAACAACTTGAAGAAATAAAAACAAGGAAATCCTTTTTTTTTTATTGGGGAATCTTGAATATCTTTATAGAAATTGAGGGTGAGGAGCCAGTAGAGAGGCTCTCTCCCATGATTGAAGATGCATGAGAAGGAATGATTGATGGAGCAAGGCTGTTAGCACTGTAATTGAAGGAGGTTGAAATGCTTTGCTGCAGTAAGGTGATTGTAGGTAGAGAATTGAAGGAACAGGAAGGCATAGCTATAAGCAGCATCCATGTTGTTGCCTTTATGAGCACTGAGTTGTCTGCAGAACATGAATCAGACCCAAGTCAGCCTCTAGGTTTAGGAAGGGTATAGCATAATCTGGTATTCCCTCGTGTCTCTTCCACAGAAGTGCTGAACCATAAGAAGGTAGCCTGGAGATTTTATAGGATCATAGAATTGTAGATTTAAAACTGAAAGGGACCTTAAAAATCATCTAGTCCAATTCCCTTATTTTATGGATGAGAAAATAGCAGAGGAAAGTGATTTAACTTGCCCAAAATCTCCCTAGGAAAAAATAATAGAGGCTGGACTCAAATGAAGACCTCTGACTCCAAAGCCAGGACTATTTCCATTTCACCCTAGAGAAATGGGATGAATGAGTTTTCCCTTTCCTGGACAAGCTGTATGTGGTGCATCTCTTTTGGGTAAAGATGCTCAACTTTCCCCTGAGGCAAGAAGTTGGTTTTCTGATAATACTTGTGTTTTAAGGGTTCTATGACTGAAAGAGAAGGCAGAAAGAATGAGTGAGAGCAGTGAAGAGATTTGAAAGAATTCAGTCAAATTATCTGCCAAGCATGAAGGGAAGAGAGTGTTGCGGGAGAAAGCTGGAAAGGAAAGAAAGTTTAGAGCAGACATTATAGACAACACGAGGTCAATAAGTGAAGGAAGAGAATCAAGCAAGCAGAAAAGCAGATTAAGCTACCCCAAACTTCTATTTAGAAAATTGATATGGGGGAGCTAAGTGACATAGTGGACAGAACACTAGTCCTGGAGTCAAGAATACCTGAGTTCAAATCTGAATATTGAAAATTATCTTTACATGTATTTGGAAAACTAAAATAGTATTTTTTTCTTTTTTTAAATTAAAGCTTTTTATTTGCAAAACATATGCATAGGTAATTTTTCAACACTGACCCTTGCAAAGCTTTGTGTTACAAATTTTTCCCTCCTACCTCTCACCCCCTTCCCTAGATGGCAGGAAGTCTAATACATGTTAATTTTGTTAAAATAAAATAAAATACTATTGAAAAGGAAAAAAAATTAAAACAATTCGTGATTTTAAAAGGACTTTATAATATTAATTTTCAATAGCCGATAATATTAATTAAATTTCAATTAATTTTCAATATTAATTCATGAATGAATTAATTAAATAATTCAATTAACCTTATATTCTGCTGAAGGGAAAATATATCCCCAAATAAATGCAATAATATCAGGGAGGTGTCAAATAATTAGAGGAATCAAGAACAACCTCTTGAAGGGATTGGCTTTTGAGCTGAGCTTTGAAGGAAGCTAAAGAAGCTAAGGAAGTGAGGAAGGGGGTGGAGCCATGGTGGTGGAGATCAGACAGGAGTCTCTGTAACCTCCTCTAACCTTCCCTCAAACCAACATATGAAGCCTCTAGACTGATTTTGAAGCAAAAAAATCCACAATATCTGGAGGACAACACGATTCTAGAAGAAATTACTCTGGAAGAATCTCAAAACAGGGCAATCAATCAATCAGCAGGACTGATCAGCACCAGAAATAATTCAATCAGCGGAGCTGCCCAGTACCTGAAATAATTCAATCAGCAGAACTGCCCCAGGGTGAACTAAAGCAGAACTGCCCAGCACCTGACATAATTCAATCAGCTGCCCAGTTTCTGAAATAACTCCATCAGCAGAACTGCCCCAGGGCAAATTAAAGCAGCTGTCCCACCTTTTCCCTAAACAGACCTCACACCTTTAAAAAAAAAAAAATGAATAAAAAACCAAAAAGAGCTCTCACCATAGACAACTTTTATGGAGAGAGGGAAGAACAGACCTCAAATCCTGAGGCCCCTAAAGGTAAAGCAACTCCAGAAAAAGCCCCAAAGAGAGACATAAACTGGTCTCCATGTCACAAGGCTTTCTTTGAAGGTTGCATAAAAAAATCTTAAAAGAGAGTTAGAAGAAACGGGGAAACAAAATGAGATCACTGCAAAATAAAATAGAAAAAATGGAAAAAGAATGCAATGAACAAAAAAATGTAATTGGTCAATTGCAAAAGGAACTAAAAACAGTAACTGAAGAAAATAAGACATTAAAAATTAGAATCAAACAATTGGAAATGAATGACTCATCAAGACTTCAAGAATCAGTCAAACAAAAACAAAAAAATGAAAAGATAGAGAAAAACATGAAATATCTCCTAGGAAAAACAACTGACCTGGAAAATAGATCTAGGAGAGACAATCTAAGGATTATAGGGCTTCCTGAAAGCCATGATGAAAAAAAGAACCTAGATACTATCTTCCAGGAAATCATAAAAGAAAACTGCCCTGATATTTTAGACCCAGAAGGCAAAATACTCCTTGAAACAATCCACCGATCACCTCCTGAAAGAAAGCCAAAAATTAAGTCCCCCAGAAATATCATGGCTAAATTCCAGAACTATCATACCAAGGAAAAGATATTACGAGAAGCCAGAAAGAAACAATTTAAATATCGGGGAGCCACAATTAGGATCACACAGGACCTAGCAGCTTCTACTTTGAAGGATCGAAGGGCCTGGAATCAGATATTCCTAAGGGCAAAGGAACTTGGATTACAGCCAAGAATAAGTTACCCAGCTAGAATGAGCATTATCTTCCAGGGAAGAAGATGGTCATTCAATGATATAGGAGAATTTCACCTATTTCTACTGAAAAGACCAGAACTGAACAAAAAATTTGATCTACAAACACAGAACACAAGAGAAACATAAAAAGGTAACAAGGGGGAAAAAAAACTCTTGAGAACTATATTTATGTTATAGATACTTATAGAATGAGGGTTGATTTTATGAATCTATCATTACATTATGATTATGATATGATTACTGTGATTTTATGATTATTATGATATGATAAACTGAAAAAGAAATTAGAGGTAGAAAAGGGATAACACTGGAAGAAGAGGAAAAGGAGGTAAAATAAGGGAAATTACATCACATGTAGAGGCAAAGAAAACCTATAATGATTGAGGGGGAAAAAAGGGAGGGGAATGAGAATTGGGTTAATCTCCATCGCATCAGATTTGGCTCAGAGGGAATAATAGACGTACTTATAAGGAAACAGGAGGGAAAGGGGGAAAAAAGGGGTGGGTGGGGCTCTAAAGGGGAAGGATTGTTTGAGGGAAGTGGTTATCAAAAGCAAAATAGTAGGGAGGAGGGAAAGGGGATAAGAAAGAGAAAAGCATAAGCTAGGGTAAATAAGATGGCAGGAAATACAGAATTAGTTATTTTAACTGTGAATGTGAATGGAATGAACTCTCCCTTAAAGAGGAAGCAGATAGCAGACTGGATTAAAAACCAGAATCCAACAATATGTTGTATACAAGAAACACATCTAAAACATAGAGATACATACAGGGTGAAGGTAAAAGGCTGGAGCAGAATCTATTATGCTTCAGGTGAACAAAAAAAAGCAAAGGTAGCAATCCTGATCTCAGACCAAGTAAAAGCAAAGATAGACTTAATTAAAAGAGACAAAGAAGGAAATTATATCTTCCTAAAGGGTACCATAGATAATGAAGCAATATCAATACTAAACATATATGCACCAAGTGGTATAGCATGGAAATTCCTAGAGGAAAAGTTCAGAGAGATGCAAGAAGAAATAGACAGCAAAACTATAATAGTGGGGGATCTCAACCTCCCTCTCTCAGAACTTGATAAATCAAACCACAAAATAAATAAGAAAGAAGTTAAGGAGCTAAACAAAATGTTAGAAAAGTTAGGTATGATAGATCTTTGGAGGAAATTAAATGGAGACAGAAAGGAGTTTACTCTTTTCTCAACAATCCATGGAACTTATACAAAAATTGACCATGTGTTAGGACACAAAAACCTCAAAATCAAATGCAGGAAGGCAGAAATAATAAATGTAATTTTTTCAGATCATGACAGAATAAAAATCACATGCAATATAAGGCCAGGAGAAAATAGACCAAAAACCAATTGGAAACTAAATAATTTTATCCTAAAGAATGAATGGGTGAAACAGCAAATTACAGACACAATTACTAATTTCATCCAAGAGAATGACAAGAATGAGACAACATACCAAAATTTGTGGGATACAGCCAAAGCAGTAATAAGGGGAAATTTTATATCTCTAATGCTTACTTGCATAAAATAGAGACAGAGAAAATCAATGAATTGGGCTTGCAACTAAAAAAGCTAGAGAAAGAACAAATTAAAAACCCCCATTCAAATACCAAACTTGAAATCCTAAAAATAAAAGGAGAGATTAGTAAAATTGAAAGTAAAAAACTATTGAATTAATAAATAAAACTAAAAGTTGGTTTTATGAAAAAAACCAACAAAATAGATAAACCTCTAGTTAATTTAATTAGAAAAAGGAAACAGGAAAATCAAATTGTTAGTCTCAAAAATGAAAAGGGAGAACTTTCCACCAATGAAGAGGAAATTAGAGCAATAATCAGGAGTTACTTTGCCCAACTGTATGCCAATAAATTTGATAACCTAAGTAAAATGGAGGAATATCTACAAAAATATAGATTGCCCAGATTAACAGAAGAGGAAATAAATTACTTAAATAGTCCCATTTTAGAAAAAGAAATAGAACAAGTCATTAATCAACTCCCTAAGAAAAAATCCCCAGGACCAGATGGATTTACATGTGAATTTTACCAAACATTTAAAGAACAATTAACTCCAATATTATATAAACTATTCGAAAAAATAGGGAATGAAGGACTCCTACCAAATTCCTTTTATGACACAGACATGGTACTGATACCTAAACCAAGTAAAATGAAAACAGAGAAAGAAAATTATACACCAATCTTCCTAATGAATATTGATACAAAAATCTTAAATAAAATATTAGCAAAGAGATTACAGAAAATCATCCCCAGGATAATACACCATGACCAAGTAGGATTTATACCAGGAATGCAGGGATGGTTCAATATTAGGAAAACTATGAACATAATTGACTATATTAATAACCAAATTAACAAAAAACATATGATAATCTCAATAGATGCAGAAAAAGCATTTGATAAAATCCAACATCCATTCCTATTAAAAACATTAGAGAGTATAGGAATTAATGGACTTTTCCTTAAAATAGTCAGTAGCATCTATTTAAAACCATCAGCTGGCATCATATGTAATGGTGATAAACTGGAACCATTCCCAATAAGATCAGGGGTGAAACAAGGTTGCCCACTATCACCATTACTATTCAATATTGTATTAGAAATGCTACCCTTGGCAATAAGACAAGAAAAAGAGATTAAAGGAATTAGAGTAGGTCATGAGGAAACCAAATTATCACTCTTTGCAGATGATATGATGGTCTTCTTAGAGAACCCTAGAGAATCAACTAAAAAACTATTAGCATTAATCCACAACTTTAGCAAAGTTGCAGGATACAAAATAAATCCACATAAATCATCAGCATTTTTATGCATCACCAACAAAATGCAACAGCAAGAGATACAAAGAGAAATTCCATTCAAAATAACTATCGATAGTATAAAATATTTGGGAATATATCTGCCAAGGGAAAGTTAGGATCTATATGAGCAAAACTACAAAACACTCTCCACACAAATAAAGTCAGATCTAAACAATTGAAAAAACATCAAGTGCCCTTGGATAGGTCGAGCGAATATAATAAAGATGGCAATACTACCTAAACTAATCTATCTATTTAGTGCTATACCAATCAAACTCCCAAGAGATTATTTAACTGACCTAGAAAAAATTCATCTGGAAAAACAAAAGGTCAAGAATTTGAAGGGAATTAATGAAAAAAAATGCAAATGAGGGTGGCCTAGCTGCACCAGATCTAAAACTATATTATAAAGCAGTGGTCACCAAAACCATTTGGTACTGGATAAGAAATAGAGTAGTGGATCAGTGGAATAGGTTTGGTTCACAGGACAAAATACTCAATGACAATAGTAATCTAGTGTTTGATAAACCCAAAGACCCCAGTTTTTGGGATAAAAACTCACTATTTGACAAAAACTGCTGGGATAGTTGGAAACTAGTATGGAAGAAATTAGGCATTGACCCACACCTAACACCATATACCAAGATAAGGTCAAAATGGATTCATGATCTAGGCATAAAGAATGATATTATAAACAAATTAGAACAATGTAGGATGGTTTACCTCTCAGACCTGTGAAGGGGGAAGGAATTTGTGACCAAAGAAGAACTAGAGGTCATCATTAATCACAAAATAGATAAGTTTGACTATATCAAGTTAAAAAGGTTTTGTACAAACAAAATGAATGCAGACAAGATTAGAAGGGTAGCAGTGAACTGGGAAAATATTTTTACATCCAAAGGTTCTGATAAAGGCCTCATTTCTAAAATATATAGAGAATTGACTCAAATATATAAGAATTCAAGCCATTCTCCAATGGAAAAATGGTCAAAAGATATGAACAGACAATTTTCAGATGAAGAAATTGAAACTATTTCTGGTCACATGAAAAGGTGCTCCACGTCATTATTGATCAGAGAAATGCAAATTAAGACAACTCTGAGATATCACTACACACCTGTCAGATTGGCTAAAATGGCAGGAAATGATAATGATAATTGTTGGAGGGGATGTGGGAAAACTGGGACACTGATACATTGTTAGTGGAACTGTGAATGGATCCAACCATTCTGGAGAGCAATTTGGAACTATGCTCAAAAAGTTATCAAACTGTGCATACCATTTGACCCAGCAGTGTTTCTACTGGGCCTATATCCCAAAGAGATTTTAAAGGAGGGAAAGGGACCCACATGTGCAAAAATGTTTGTGGCAGCCCTTTTTGTAGTGGCAAGAAACTGGAAATTGAAAGGATGCCCATCAATTGGAGAATGGCTGAATAAATTATGGTATATGAATGTTATGGAATATTATTGTTCTGTAAGAAATGACCAATAGGAGGATTTCAGAGAGGCCTGGAGAGACATGCTGAGTGAAATCAGCAGAACCAGGAGAACATTGTACACAGCAACAAGACTATACAATGATCAATTTTGATGGACATGGTTCTCTTCAACAATGATGTGATTCAAACCAGTTGTTCAGCGATGAAGATAGTCATATACATCCAGAGAGAGGCCTGTGGGAACTGAGTGTGAACCACAACACAGCATTTTAACGCTTTCTGTGAATATTTCCGTGCATTTTGTTTTCCTTCTTAGGTTGTTTTTTCTTCTTCTCTTTCTAGATCTGATGTTTCTTGTGCAGTAAGATAACTGTATAGATATGTCCATGTATTGTATTTGTCATATAATTTATCCTATTTAGCATGTATTAGATTACTTGTCATCTAGGGGTAGGGTGTGGGGGGAAGGAGGGGAAAAGCTTGGGAAAAAAAATTTTTGCAAAGGTCATATGTTTTGTAAATAAAAAGCTTTATATAAAAAGAAAGAAAGAAAGAAAGAAAGAAAGAAAGAAAGAAAGAAAGAA
>JAJPUD010000844.1:374942-419671 GCA_023553655.1 Myrmecobius fasciatus | reverse complement strand
GAGGGAAGGAGGGAAGGAAAGAGGGACAAAGGGGAATGGGGGGGGGGGGAGGATTGAAACTGTTTTTGAGATTTAATTGATCTAGAAGACTAAGGCTCAAATCATAGATGTCACTTCCTTTTCAGCTAAATACAAAAGTCAGCACATGAGGAGTCAAGGGTTCTTCCCATAGATCTGACACGAGTTATCAACTGATGCACCATTGTAGTACCTAACTAAATCAGTGTTTATTCCTACTAAATAGCTTTCCATTCTATTGTTAAGTAAAGTTCTTTTTGTTACCTGTTAGACAGTTACAAGTGTCTTATTTGTTTTCCAATCTTGAACCTATGCCAATAAGCCAGCCTCTGTCAGGCCTGGTCTAGAATATTTGGCATTAGTTGGCTACATTGGATCAGAATGGCTGTTACAGTTGAAATGTGAAAAGGTAAAATAAAAGAAAGGGAACTCCAGATAATGGATACTCTGATGCCTTGGATTCTCTGTCTGTGATGCTTCTGATCATGCTTTCAGCCACATACAAGGGGCTCCCCACTGACCCAGAGTGATATGTTGGCATTCAGCAAGCAGAGATAGTTGCAAATATTCTCTGGATCCTTAAGAACCATGCCTTAAGATCATGATCTTAAGATCCTTAAGAACAACACAAAGTGTCATTTGCCTAATTTGTGTAACTTTGCATTTAAGATGAGTTGTGATTTCCGGGCCCATCAGTTTTACAAGTCCTAGGCTCTCCCTGAAGACTATTAACTTGGGGGTTGTCTAGGATCTCTGCTGAACGAATTGCTTGGGACTTCTTGCTATGGTATATGAAAGGCTATTAAGAAACTTTTTGCCTATACTTTCTTGAGACTCTTGGGTGCAGAGCACTAGAACTAGAGCACTTGGAAGACTTCAGAATATTCCCAAGACCTCAGAGATCTTTTTAAGAGGTGGGGAAGGTAAAAACAATATCTCCCTCTCTTTCTCCCTTTCTCTCCTTCTGTCTCTCTGCATTTCTGTGAGTCTGTCTCCAATCTCTCTCCTTTCCTTCTTCTGTGTATGGCTGTTTCTCTCTGTCTGTGTCTCTGCCTCTTTGTGTGTCTCTTTGTTTCTCTGTTTCTGTCTTTATCTCTGTCTCTGGAGGAAAGAAAAGGTTATTTCTTCTTTCCCTTTTCCACTTTGGCATTTGTTCCTACCTGAACCTAAGCCTAGGTTTTGGTCCCCTTGGCAGCATCTTTTGGGTTGTTTCTTTCCATAACTATAGGAACCTGAACAAAGATCATGAGATGGATTTTTCCAGCTCAGGAGATGACCTCATGAGTTTAAGACATTAGAAAATCCTGAGCTCCTTAGTCATGCTGGCTGCTAAGTGGAAGGAGCCCCCTGAAGCTATGATCATGACTCTCAGAAGAGGTATGACCATAAACTCTATCCTGCCCTGGCTCGCCCAAAAAGCATGGACCATGGATGGAGTTGTTCGGTCAGCACATAGCCAAGGTGAAAGTAAACTACCTATTTAACAATCTCACTAAATAGTTCTTGTTAATATTTTAAATACCTACCTCCAAGAATGTAATATAATTATGCTATTGCTTCTTCATGTTTAAGTCTATCAAATGCTGCCTTTTATGTTCTGAGCATTTCTTTTGTGTGGAGGAAATAAATAGTTGTCTTTTCACCTGATCTGCATTGTATATTAAATACTTCTCCCTTTGGGGAAGATCCTAATCATTAATCAAATCTAAACTTCCAGTGATTTTCCCCAAAGATCCAGGGTGTGGGCATAAAGAACCAGAGAGCTATCTCCAGTCATCAATATATACCTGGCTACTGGACCCACAGCCCTCCCTCACTTAAATCCAGTTCATTTGCATCACCTCCCTGATGTCATGGTTCTCTCAAGAATGAAGGACAAACAACAATAACAGCATAAAGGCCCAGAGGATTCAAAAATGAAAAAAATAAAAATAAAAAAAAACCTGATCTTTCCCATTAAGGCCAGGCTCCTCCAGGACTAAACCAAGTCTATGTAAGTGAATATGGAATTAGTGGTCCCTTTAGAGAAAGGCGGCAAGAGTCACAGTAGCATTTCTATGTAGTTACATAAAAAAAAGAGTTGATACATCACAGACTGCAAATAACACACCACATATGTAAACATTTCATAGAATGTAAAGTAGTATTCATAGAAATCACAGAATCTATTTTGTCAACATGCAACTCAAGATCCACTTCTTACATGATACATGAAGTTCTAATAAAGGTAATTTTTCCTGATATCACCAAGTTTGAGTGACCTCTCTCCCTAACCTCTATTTTTAAATTTTATTTTGATTTATTCTCTTTACTTATAGAAGCAGCATAGAGTGGTATATAGAGAGCTAGCCCTAAATTGAGGAACACCTGGCTTCATATCCCACTATCAACACATGAGAATATGAGCTCCTTGAAGGTAGGGATTGTGTTTTTAGCACAGAACCTGACACATAGTTGTTACTGTTCTTCTTCAGTCATGTCTGATTCTTTGTGTTTGTAATAATGGGTTTGTAAATAATGGGTAATATGAAAATGGATTTGTAATAAAACCCATTTGGGATTGGCAAAGAAACTAATTAGGGACAACTAGATGGCTCAGTGGATAGAACACCCGATTCTGTCGTCAGAAGAACCTACGTTCAAATCCATCCTTAGATATCTGACACTTACTAGCTATGAGACTATGGGCAAGTCACTTAAATCCCAATTGCCTCGCCAAAAAAAAAAAAAAAAAAAAAGTGCTAAAAATTGACTGAGGCCAATTTCTAGTTGAGATCTTTCTGATTCCAAACCTGTTTTCTATCCACTGAGCCATCTAGCTACTTAATAAATTTTCTTTGATTGATTGATTGTATGATTCTTAGCACTTAGCCCCTCAATATCCTAGGCAATTCTCTAAGATTATACTGCAGAAAGCTTGTTGATGGTAATTGATAGAAAGAATGTTCTCACCTAGGCACCCTTCCTATTAATGAGATCCTAAATCCACTACTAGGGGATTGTGTAGAGAATAGAGTACCAGCTCTTCCTGAATTCAGATCTAGCCTCAGACAGTAGCTGTGTGCCCTGGGAAAGTCACTTAACCCGATTTGCCTCAGTTTCCAAAATGGCAAACCACTCCAGTATCTTTGTCAAGGAAATTCCAATGTCATGGAGTCAAACAATAGTAAACAGTAACAATTGCAAACTCTTTTTCTGGGGTAGTTGAAAGAACAGTCTGCCTTGGAGATAGGAGCATAGAATGACCCTGATCATTTCCAGGTTTGAAATTTTAGGATCTTTAAAGTGTGTTATAACTCAGAAATCTTAAGAATTTAAGGCTTAAATTACATGGCCTTTCTTTTTCTATTCATATGCTTTTGCTCCCTCTGGTGGCCATTTGTCCTCATTATTCCTATAATACAGAGCAGATACCATTGTAGAGAGGGAAAAAAGCAGATAGGTCACCTCTTCCCTCTAACACACAAGTGTAAAAATTGAAATCCAGAGAAAGTTACTTATTCAAGATCACATAGCCAGAAGATGCAGATTCAGGATTCGAATTCAGGTCTTTTATATTCAAATTCAGTGTTTGCTATACAATGCTAAATTTCAGTGTCTGAGAGAATGAACAGTGGTGGCTATGATGATGACGGAAAGGGGCACTACCTGCTGGAATTGGCATCAGGCAAAATTGTGAAGTAGAGTAAGTTTAGATTTTTGTTTCCACTCGTCTATCTCATTCCCCCAGTCCCTCAATATCCTTCAATCCAGAAGATGCCAACTTGTACCAACTAGCAAATGTTTGTTCCCTAGGAGAAATGGTGCCCATTGCAACAAGGGCAAGTAGCATGATTCACATCCTCAAATTCTACTTTTGATGCTCCAGGCCATGAGAGGGATTTACAAACAAGAGTTCACCTAAGATTTAGCCTCTCAAGTAAGGAGAAAAAGGGAGTGTCTCCAGTAGCTTCCCATTTAATTAATTATTGATGCTAACCAGATGCTTAGCTAGGTTGGTTCTAGGTGCTGATGGACTGCAAGCACAGCTAATTGTCCTAAATTTCAGCCCCTTAGGGCAGAGTTGTCCTGCCCTAGTTAAAGAATGACTTCCTAGTAAAGCTTTGCTCAAAGTTACTATCATGCTCAGAGAATAATAAATTAAAAATTAATGTAATTAATTAATTAGATTAAATAAAATAATAATAATTAAAGGGGACCTTAAAAATAATCTACTCTAATCATCCCTCACCTTACAGATAAGGAAACTGAGGTCCAGAGAAATAAACTGACTCAGAGTTGTGCTAACGTCCACACTAAAATCCAAATCACCAAGGAATACCAATCTGTACTCCTGCTCCAAAAGTGCTTGATAATAATGATCGGAGGTATTATATCTTTCATATAATTCCCTTTCATATCTTAGAGAATAAAAATGTGCAGGCCCTTAGAGACTTACAGCTAACATTCTAGCTTCAATTCAAATTGACAAGCATTTATTAAGCACCTGTGATAAAGAAGACACTATTAGGGGCTTATAGAAAGATAAAAAATGACAGATCTTGCTGTTTAAGAAGCTTTGTGGGGGAGGGGAAGATATGAAGTGTTCTTAGTTAGGTATTATAATAATAATAAGATTATGCAATCAAAAATTCCTTGGTTTTTACCAAAATTTTGTGCTTCTATCTTCTTGTATTCCTCACCTACTCTGAGGGGGTTGTAGGAAAGATACCAGATTTATTATGAAAGGGCAGCCCATGACCCAGGTTAGAAATGGAACACATGAAAACTCCCTTGACATTTGGTAAGAGATCAGATCCATGAGTAGTTTTGCTCTTTCAGCCTGGGAGACATAGGGAGACCCAATCTTAAAATAATAATAAAAAATATCTTGGACCAAACTCTTCTGCAGCCCCTACACTTCTCCCAAGTCCAAGGTAATTTCTTTCCTCTAAGCCTATTATGTCCCTGATCATCAGCACAAGTCCAGCTTTATCCCCAGAGTGGTAAACATCAAAGAGAAAAGGTACAAAGGAATTAATTTCTAATGACACAATTCCAGTCCCTATAACAGATGGTAAGAAAGTGGGTTGTTTTTTTTTTTTTTTTTTTTTTAATTTTGTGGGAAGGGAAAGAGATTTTTCTGGCACCTTTCAAATCATACCATGTAAGCTTCTGGCTACTCTGCCTTCTTGTAAAGCTGCTGGTTATAAGTCCAGTTCCTGGCTTCTAGCATCCTAATTAGTCCAGAAATGAGAAGGTTGAATAATTGGCAGGGAAACAGTACAATGTATGCCTGAGGAGAAGAGACTGGAGAGGTGCCCACCCCTCTGTCCCCACTTTCTGCCCTCCCCCTGGCTTTCTGAATATCTGAATCCAGCCAGGTTCCTGGCAATATATATCAATCCTGCCAGCTTCCAGTGAAACTCCAAAGAAAGAACTCATTTTCATTGTTATGTGATATCATAAAAGGTATACTTTCTTTGAAGGCAGAGATCATTCCACTAAAATCCTCCACAGGACCTAGCATACTTCTGACCATGAAGCAGGTGCTTAGTAACTGTACAACTTTGAAAGACTCTTATGGAAACAATAACAAAGAACTTCACGATGAAACATACTACCCACCTCCAAAGAGAAACATGATAGATTCACAGAGTACACAGGGAGAAACAGAGACAGACAAGAAGAGAAAGACAGAGATTGAGAGAAACAGAAACAGAGAGAAGGAGGGAAGAGGGGGGAGAGAGAGATACAGGGAGGGAGGGAGGAAGAGAGATGGGAAATGGAAGGAAAAAGAGATATAGGGATACAGAGATAGGTGGATAAGTTAGATACAGATAGATGATAGATGGAGAGATAAAGATGGATAGAGGTGAGAGAGAGAGGCGATAGAAATTTGTTTTGTTTAGCTATACATTTTGCAACAAGTTTCATTTTTTCTTCTACTTTCTCAATGAATACAAAAAAGGAGGGGAAGGTGGAAGGGAGAGATTGGAAATCAAATTTAAAAAAAAAATTTTTAAGAAAATGAATGTACATGATGATATGACTTGATTGGTATGAAAACAGCCATGCAAAGAATGACTATTCTAGATCAGTGTCAGTACTAACCAGTGCAAAGTTAAGAAGTATGTTGTTTTTTACTAGAACTGAACAGGTCACCTCCTCTCTAGGATCCCTAGTTTCCTTCTCTGTAAAATGAGAGGATTGGATAGATGCTTTCTCATGTTTTTCCTAGTTCTAAAGTTCTATGGTTTTCTACTTGATATATTATGGAGTTGGTTCAATCTCTAAGGTTCATTAACATCTGGTTACTATACCTATATTGATAACTATTTTCAATCTAAATAGATACTTAGACTATAGGCTTGTAAAGGCTCTTGAAAAGTACAGTGCCTTTGGACTTCCTTTCTGCTATAAGACTAGAGCACCAGATAAGAAGTAAACAAAGTGTCTTCAAATGAGCTAAGATCTCTTCCTTTCACTTTCCTTCCCAACATCCCCCTCCCTTTCCCCCTCCTTACTACTTGTGTAGCAAGTATTCCTGATAGTCCCCTTTCAGAAGTTTTGCTGAGAGAAATAAATCATTGAGACAGTAGGGAAAGTAAATATATATATGTAGGGGTTTGGAGAGGAGAGGAGGGGAAGAAGAAAGTAAACTGTAATAAGATTGGAAAGGTAGGAAAGAGCCATTTTATGAAGGGCTTTAAAAGTCAAACAGAAGATTTTATATTTGATCCTGGAGACAACAGGGAACTATCAAACCACTAGAAGGTAATACAATCAGACTTATGCTTTAGGAAGATCAATTTGACCGCTAAGTGGATGTTGGACTGAAGCACAGAGATACTTAAGGCAAGTAGATCAATCAGCAGGCTATTGTAATAGCCCAGGTGAAATGATGAGGTCCTGCACCAAAGTGGTATTAGTGTTAGAGGAGAGAAGAGGGCATACTAGAGGTGATATGAAAGTAAAATCAATAGGTTCTGGCAACAGATTGGATATGGGGGCTAAGTGGGGTGAGAGTGTTGTGCCACAGTCTCAGTTTCCCTCAGTTGTAGTATCAGTTTCCCTCAATTGCTCTTTCCCATGTCCGAGCTACAGTTCCCATCTCCAAACTTCCCTTAATTGCTCTGTCCCAGAATAGCAATCCCCACTTCCTGACTTTCAGAAATAATTGGACTCACATTCCAAAGAAATTATGAAACCTCCAGGTGGCCAGCCTCGACGTATGACCCAGACTTACTGTCTTCTCCCAGTTCTGGCATCCTTACTCCTTACCTGCCAGAACTGAATTTATGGCTTCTTTGAACACCAGATGTGCTCAGCTGTTCCCATGAGTTCTTTGTCTCCCTGGACTATGGAGATTATAAAACTCATGTTCCCTACCAATGAGGTACTGAATTCTTTGTCCTATTCAGTCGGCTGACATGGCTGTGTGTCAGTCTCTGGCCTGGACTGCATGCTTTGAGACATGAGTCCCAGCAGTCTTGATCCATAGCTATGGATTCTGAATTCTCAATTAACACCAATAAAGCATTACCTAATTTCCACTGTGTGATGCTGCCTCAGTTTCTCTCTGACCATTACAAGAGAATGATGAGTCCAAGAAGACACCTAGGTTCATAACTGATTAGGAAGATGATGAGGAACTTAGGAAGAGAGAAAGGTTTTAGAGGAAAGATAATGAGTTCAGTTTTTAATTTATTCATTTAAGACAACTCTGGGGCATCTAGTTTGAAAGAACTGGAACAGAAATGTGAGCTGCACAGAGTACCAAATCATAGGAGTTCATGTTGGCAAGACAAGTCAGGTTTAGCACAGAGACAGATTCTGGGTACCAGGACTAGAAGTTTCCGAGAGCATGAGAGAAGGAAAACAAATCCCTCTCCCATGTTCTCTTGCCCTCAAGTTGATATGAACACCTAATGTTTTAAAAAGGAATTCCAGGGGCAGCTAGGTGATGCAGTGGATAGAGCACTAGCCCTGAAGTCAGGAGGACCTGAGTCCAAATTTGGTCTCTGACATTTAACATTGTCTAGCTTTGTGACCCTGGGCAAGTCACTTAACCTCAATTGCCTCAGCAAAAAAAAAAAAAAAAAAAGGAATTCCAGACACACTACTCGTTCCCCTAATCCTTTCATTACCTAGAGAAAACAAGAAGAGCTAGAGACTAAAGTACACTTTTGAAAAGTTCTTAATCATTTCTTTGTTTGGTAAAGTATGTGGGACTACAATGTACATTGCCCACATTCTACCATTACTTCTATAACAACAAAAACAATTACTATTATTTACTGCTGCTGCTGCTGCTACTGCTTAATGTTTCTATTCCTTTGAACTATATTTCAAGCATACCTCCATCCCCTCTGACCTCCCAACTCTTTCTCTCTCTTCCACCTTAATAACAATTATCTCAAAAACATTTTCCTGCTTCTTTCTTTCCTATTTTCCTCCCTTCTAACTTTCTCATCTTCTCCCTTGCTCCCTCCTTTTGTTTCATTTGCAAGTCAAAAACTAACCCTAAACAAGTCCCAATGTAAGATTAATGTTATTATCACACAACACCAAGAAAAAAGAAAGTCACAGAATTTCAGACCCAGGGTTAGTAAAGATTTTCAAGCCAATTTAAAGTAATCTGTCCCTGAACTTACCCGTTACAACATTCCCCTCCCCCCCAAAAAATCATCTGGAATCTCCTTGAAAGTCTCCAGGATTGAGGAACCCATTGTCATCCCAAATAGTTCATGGAATTTTTGACATGTCTAATTGTTAGAAAGCTATTTCCATTCAAAGAGTTAAAAATCTGCCCTTCCAAAACCTTAACTCATTGCTTTGTTTGGCCCTCTGGGGCCAAGCAAAACAAGTTCAATCTCTCTTCCCACATGACAGTTTTCAAATACTAAAAGACAGATATCTTGCCCTCTGCTATTATCTTTTTAATCTGACACAATAAAGTGCCAGGGCTGTCAGTCTATAAAGACCTTGACAATTCCCCAAAGTCTCCTTCAAGATTTCAATCCACAAAAATTTAAATGCCTACTATGTGTCAAGTTATTGTTTAGTGAGGACTAATGGCATCATGGGTAATGTCTTGACTCCATGAATTGGATTCAAATGAGACTGAGTTGCACAAATTCATCAGTCTCACTTCCTCATCCTGTATCCAGGCACTGTAAACTATAA
Organism: Myrmecobius fasciatus; assembly: GCA_023553655.1. Lineage (NCBI taxonomy): Eukaryota > Metazoa > Chordata > Mammalia > Dasyuromorphia > Myrmecobiidae > Myrmecobius > Myrmecobius fasciatus. The sequence continues at coordinate 410,485 of JAJPUD010000844.1, read as the reverse complement.
TGGCCTGAGATGCATTGGATGACCTGGGAAGTCTTCAACGTCTGACCAAACTCTAAGCCTTCCACAGCACTTGTTTCAGCTGTTTTCATAGCCATTGAAACAGTGTTCTCATCCATCCATCCCCTACCCTCCCTCCTGTGTGTCAAGTATTATACTGGCCTCTAGGGATATATGAATAAAAGTGAGATAATTCTTGCCCTCAAGAACTTACATTCTTTTTGCTGAGGCAATTGGGGTTAAGTGACTTGCCCAGGGTCACACAGCTAGGGAATGTTAAGTGTCTGAGACCAAATTTGAACTCAGGGCCTCCTGACGTCAGTGCTGGTGCTCTATCCACTGTGCCACCTAGCTGCCCTTACATTCTTTTAAAAAAATTTTTTTTCAATTATACGTAAAAAACACTTTTTCAAAGTTCATCTTTTTTAAAATTTTGAATTCCAGTTGCCGCCCGTCCCCACCTCATTGAGATCACAATTTGATGTTATACATGTGCCATCCTGGAAAATATATTCCCATATTAGTCATGTTATGAAAATAAATGCAGATGAAAAAAAATTTAAAGTTTTTTTAAAATATGCTTTGATCTGCAGTTAGACTAAAAACTTACATTTAAATGGAGGACAACATATACAAAACACATACAAACAGATATAAGGTAACTTATAGAAGGCACTGGGAACTATGAGGAAGAATGGCATTTCTCCAAAGATGATACCTGAATATTAGAGGAAAAAAGAGATTCAAATAGGCAGAGGAGAGATGAAAAAAGCATTCCACAAATGGGAAAGGCAATCCAAAGACACATATGAGCAATGAAGTAACACATGTGAAGAATAGTAAATAGACCAGTAGGACTAAGAACAATAATATATAAGGAAAATGTAAAGGAAGGAAGGGCACAAATTGTGAAGAATTGTAAATGTCCCAAAATTGAATTTCTATCTTATCCTAAAGAAATAGGGAGCCATTAGAATTTACTGGGAATCAGGGGAAGCTGATCACACCTTTATGGAGTTACTTGGCAGCTATGGGGAGAATGGACTGGAATGGAGAGATATTTGAGTCAAGGAGCACCAGATAGAAAAAATTCAGATAAAAGGTAATGAGGGAAGAGAAAAGAGGTGTATTTGAGAGAGGGTATAAATGGCAGAAATGACAAGATTTAGCAACTGATTGGGTGAGATAAGCAAGAGTAATAAGTTAAGGATGATGTTAAAGTCGCAAATCTGGGTGATTAGAAAGATGATAAAAATGTGTGTTCCCCTATGGAGACTTCTAAGGTTCAGCCATTTGCCCAAAACAAAAGGAAAGGCAATATGAGATTAATTGGAATAATATATGCTCAATGCTTTGCATACTTTAATAGAAAATTAGCTTCATTAGAGGGTTGTCCTCTGCTTTTCTTAATACAACTTCCTGATCATAAAAAGTTCCACTCCCATGGAATCCAGATTTCTCATTCTCAGTAAAGACTTCACAATCACGTGAGTCACTAAACCCCAACAAATCGGGCCAGATTTCCATAACGGACAAAGAAGGCTGAATAAATGCATACTTGCTGATATGCTTTCTATGTCATAATAATTAAGTAAACCCCTTTTGATAACTAATGACCTAAGAGTATCTCCTTTCCTCCCAATAGTCAATCTTAATAGGGAACTCTAGGTAATCAACAAAGAAATTCATCTGGGTGGGAAATTAACAAAGGGCTAGCCTGGGTCACCACCTTAAATGAAAGTTCTGGGAGAAACTCAAAGGAACTTCCCGGGCAGAAGGTACAGATAAGATGTGAGTTACAAGACCGATGTGATCTTGCAGGATGAAAAGGTGCCGATGGACATGATGGAGAAGTTAACAAAAAAAACAAAAAACATGCCTGAATGGGAAATGGAGAGCCTACTCCACAGAATCCCATCTTCTGAACATTTTGAAATCTTTCTGAAAACTGAGGGTGTTTAACTGGGCGTAGACTTCTTCTCTATCACAAACCCTAGGATGAAATAATTCCAAAGAATCAACAAGTATTTCCGAAGTGCCTACTTTGTGCTCAGGATCGCACTAAGTGTTAAAATGGCAAAGCTAGAGCTCAATCTCCCCTTTACTTTATTGGAGGGGGCGGGGAACCCGAGACTCTAAGGTTGGAAAATCTCTGGCCCCTCTGAGCTAGAGCAAGGACGTACGAGTCCGTCTCCATTTCCTATGCAGGAGCCTTTCCACAACTCAATATCAATCAGGCAGTAGAAAACAGAAGGGGGAAAGCTGCCTTACATTAAACCCTGAGTGGGTTGGTTAGTTGGTTTGTAAATGCAAAATGGTTTCAAAAAGAACACGGGTAAATCAGAATACCCTATAGTATACTGGGACACACCAGATCAAGTCTGAAAGAAAACGGGAAACGCAAGTCTATAATGTTTGATCCATCGCGGGTACCGTAGCACCGGGTTGCCGAGGGCGGTCTTAATTGGCCGGAAGTAGAAGTTTATCCTCTTCCGTCTTCCTCTGCTTCTTGGCAGTTGTGAGTATTTCTCCTGTGGTAAGCCGGGGAAGAATCTGGTGCCATCCTCTGATTGTGGGGGGTCGGGGCTGCTCGGGATTTCTCCAGGGAATAGTGGTGGGGGCAATTGGGTATAACATGGGGTCTTATTCCTGCGGCGGGACGGGGATCAGAGTGGGAACGTGGGGGGGTTCCAGGCCCGCTGACGCCATGTTCCATTTTTCTCTTGCAGGCTAGACGTCTCGGGCCACACGCAGCCCCCTCGTCCCGCCGCCGTCATGGTGAGTCCTCGGGCCCGCGGCTTTCTGCCCACAGGCCTGCTTTTCCGTAGAAGTGGCAGGGGGGAGGCTGGAAGGGATTTAGCGGCTGCTTAAACCTAGCCCCGTTTACAGATCAAAAAACTGAGGAGAAATGTCGAAATAATAACAGTTGCCATTTACAAAGCTTGCCAAGCGCTTTGCGAAATTCTCATTTCATCTTCGCAACACCCGGGGGAGATAGGTGGTGTTATTTTCTCCAATTTGCAGAAGAGCAAACTGAGGCAGGTAGTTATTGGCTCCAGCTCACACCGCCGGAAACTGCCTGAGGTTCCATTCTGTCTCCGATCTTCTGACTCCCAAGCCCCCGCTTTATCCACTGTACCATCCAGGAGCCTTTCACTTGCAGCGTGGGGCACACAGTGACTTCCTGGGGTGGGGATTTGAACCCAAGGTCTCTTTATTCCCTTGACTTGCACGGTATCTGCCAAACCGGGGTGGAGAAGGAAAGGAACGAGAACCTTAGGACCTGAGTTCAAATCCAAGTTACTTTTGTGATTTCATTCAGCCACCTCTTTGGGGCTTTTTAAAATTTTTTCACTAAAATGAAAGTGTTGGACTAAATCAGTATTTCTTAGCTTGGAGTATTTGAACTTTCTGTTTTCAAAATCCCTGGATAGTGATTTTGATATAATTGGCCTCCTTTGTAAATATGCATTATTTTGTGTATTTGGAAACTTTATTCTTAATGAGTCTTTTGACACAAGAGTTGAAGGATCCCTGAACTAGATGCTCTCTTGGGCTTTTCCTAACACTAATTCTAAAGTAAGGTCCTTGCCAGGAGAGATTGCTTAATTATACTTAAATTATGGCCTGTGCTTAGTACTTAAGAAAAGTCTGTTGACAAATGGGTTTTGTCATTTTTTTGGAGAGGGGGTTTTTACCAGCAATGATACCTAACTAGCATTTTGATTATATTGCAGCCAAGAAAAATTGAGGAAATAAAAGACTTCCTGCTCACAGCCAGGCGAAAGGATGCTAAATGTAAGTCGTCTTTCCCGCTTCTTCAAATATTTGTGGGAGATTTTCCTCACCCCAAAATGTAGGCTATATGTGCATATTTTAGAGAAAAATTGATTTAGAAGAAATCAAATTAGCTACAGCAAGTTGTTTGCACATACATATGTGTATCAAAGTCTAGAACTTGGGCCTGTTCAAACTTCCTGGGATAAGGCTCCTGCTAGTAACATACATGGTTTTTTGTTTTTATAAATAAACTTAATTAGTACTAGTATATGGTCAACCTAGAACTAGGATTCTTAGTCTAAAACCAGAAAATTGGAGAGTTATATTAATTGAATTAGAATCGATTTCCTTTGTAATCCAATGTCTTCTATTACTGTCTGTCAATATTCTGAGAAACTGGATCCATATTAACTCCTTGTTTGGAGTTACAGAATTAGAAGGCTTTAAGTGTGACTTAAAAGATATCTGGTTTAAATTAACACTGAGCATAAATAAAAGAAAAAGGATTAGTGTGGAATGGCATTACTATATTATAGTTAGTTGGCACTTCAGGTTATTCAGTGCAGTCTATCTTTTGTTCAGGATAAAACTGAGAGCAAGGAGGAAAAGAAAATTGCTTACGTAAATTTCACTATTTTATGTAGCCTCTAAAATCTGAGTCTAGCACTTTTCACTATACCATAATCCTGCCAACAAGTGGTTACAGATAAAGGAGAAGAAACTGAGGTCAGAGAAGGGAAAACATCACCTATGGGTTTGGGTCCAGGCAAGGGCTCAGATAGTAGCTTCTAGCTCAGAGCTCCTGCCATTAGGTTCTCTGCTTTTCTTGCTTTACCCTCCAATCTTAGCATTCTCTTAGCACAACCTCTTTTGAGACTTAGTCCAAAAAAAAAAGCCCTGAAAACTTAGCCCATTTGTCGTTTGTCCCTATACTACTACCCTATATGAATGCTTTCACTGTGTCCTATTGGTTTGGGAGAATTAAGAGAAGGCTTCTAGGGAACAATGATTAAGTAGGTAGTGGTAATTATGAGGGGGAGGTCAGTGAACATTTTCCACAAGAGAACTCAGAAATAGCTCTTTAACTAAATATATTAAATGGATGGATGCTCCCTCTGTGGAACTTTTCCTGACATCCTCCTCACCCTCCAGTAGGAAATATATTTTCCTTTCTTGGAAAAATTACTGAATTCTAGTCAGAGGAACGGGGTTCATATCCTGACTGGAAATTTCTGCCTGTGATCTACTGGGTTTTTTGATCCTTAGATCTTTCCAGCTCTAAGTGCTATGATAACCATTTTATTGTAATTGGTACTTAGAGCATTTCTTATCTATATCAGGGTGTTATTTAAAACCCTGTAAAAGAAGCTGTTGTTGATGACCAAATTTGGGGTTTTCTTGGCAGAGAAATTGGTGGGTGCCATTTCCTTACAGATGAGGAAACTGAGGCAAACAAGGTTGAGTGAGTTGCCCAGGTCACTCAATTAGTACCTTGAGATCAGATTTGGCCTTAGGTCTTCCTAACTCCCTGCCTGCCACTCTATGCACTGTGCAATCTAGCTAGCCTAAGAAATAGAGCTATTTCGAGATGGCAAATAATTAAATTGGGAGCATGATATGTGGTACTGTTCAGTGGAGGAGGGTAGGTTGTATAGGTAAATAGGTGTGGGATATGGAGTTAAAGCTACTGTAAAAATTTTTCTCATTCACAAAACCAGTAAGGGAAAAAACCTTAGCTTTCTAATTTTAAATCCCGTACTCAAATTGCAAAAGTAGTGAATTAGGTTATGTACTAATGGGTACTTTTGAATTCTCTAGTTCATGTACAAGGTATTTTGCAGAAATTCATTTGGCATCCAGATTTTTATGAGTACATCTGTTGTGCAAAGTATAATCAGTAAAGGTGTTGGGATGTAAGAATTTGCTCGTTTGCATGGAGATTTAGATTGCTGGATTTATATGGATGGAATTTTGGTTGTGGTCTCAAATGACTGTAGTCCTACTTCTTGTCAGATGCCAGTATTTAACATCCATATACTCTAAAAGTGTTCAAATAAATGAAGTTGCAGGTTTTGATGTTGAATTAATTTAATTGTAAGTCTGCCTTCCTTTGGAATTTTGTGTGCTTTTTCTCTTCATTCAGTTATGCTTGAGTACTTTGACACAAATACCTAAATTCTGTACTTAACCACCTGTTTCTTACTTGTTGGCATTCTAACAGCTTTTATAATGCTAAGCTAGGGGCTTTTCTGAATGCTGTTTGTAAAAGGGTAAAACAAAGTTTGAGTATACTGATGGAATTACTCTAATCACATCAGAAGAAACAGATGTGTTCTACCCATCTTAAGTACTTCTAGAATGTATGGAAATGTGCTGACACTTTTCCCATTAGTCTAGCCATTATGGATTTGTAAGATTTCAAGCAGATTTTGTCTTAAAACTTGGTATATGCTTTTATCAAAAACTTTGCTCTTAAAATAGGGAAATAGACCTTAGAATATTAGAAAAATTATAATTGCCTTTTGGTGAAGGCCAGGAAAATGAATGTGCAATCCTGCTGTTCTGTCCCATGTAGGAGACATTTGTTTGATCTTGAAAGATAAATAGTGGGAAATCTAGCTTCCTTCTTATCCCCCAAATTGCTGCCTTTACTGTTTTTGGTATTGTCCTGTGTCCTCTCTCTTAGTAATTTTGAGGCCTTTTTCTTGTAGCTGTCAAGATCAAGAAAAACAAGGACAATGTGAAGTTTAAGGTTCGCTGCAGCAGGTACCTGTACACATTGGTCATCACAGACAAAGAGAAGGCAGAGAAACTTAAACAGTCCTTGCCACCTGGTGAGTTGACTTAAAAGTCTTGGGCACAAAGGCAAAAAAGGGAACCTATTTTCTAAAAGAACCAACCAAGAGTGACAGAAAATGCTAAATTGTGTTTTGGCAGTAAATTATACTTATAAAGTGGGTGCTTCCAAGATACTATTAAGGAACTGCCAAGTTTGATTTATCTGTAAATTTGTGCTTATAAACACCTCCAGGACATGTCCTGTTGAGCCTTGTCACTTGTCATTGTGCATGCTGTCTACAGAGAACAGTAGAGCAGTGCCAGACTTTGAGCCAGAAGACCAAATAGGGGTTAAGTCGTGCCTACTACATGGGTTTCATTGTGGAGAAAAGTGCTTTACAGACCTGAAGGAACTACCTAAATGTACATAAATGTGGCTGTTTGCCCATTTTGTGTTTCACATAATAAAACACACATTGTTTTAACTTAGTATCTGAGTTTGCCCTTGGTTACAAATGTGGGACCAGCACTCTATCAATGGGGTGTTATCTTGGGAGGCTTGTCTATTAACATATGTAATGATTATTGTCGTGGATGTATTTCTCCTTTGGATGTTATTACATCCTTTAACAGATATGGCTGCCTTGGCAAAGGCATGAAGTCTCTTGTCAGTTTCTTTCTGGTTAACTTGAATGGATTGAGATTTTCATCTGTTGCTTCTCATCTCAACTATACTATATAAACTGACAGAATATTACTCCATTTTTTATAAATATATAGTTGAATCAGAGAAGCACAGGTGTTTGTCTCAATCTGTGTAAAGTGGTTGTAATAATAGTTAGCACAGGATTATGGAGGAACTCATTTATTAACTGTACACAACTACTTAAAGAGCTCTTGTTATATCATTTTGGTATATTGACACCTGCCCAAACTAGGGGATCTAGATTTCATATAACCTGCCTAAAGTGATGTAAAATACCTAAAAGGAGTTAAAGATCTTCTAGTTGCCCAAATCAGAAGAGTGATTCAAGGGAGGGCTGAGCTAAACTGAAGCTTTTAGAATCCGGTCTCCCTTTGTTCTCTTCTTGAGGAAAGGTAAGACAGTGTAGCTTTGGCTTGTATGTCTTAATTGGAATTGCTCACAGTCTGGATGTGTAGGCCCATTTCCATTGTTTCAGTATAGTCAGTCTTAAAAACTTGTTTAAACTAAATATCTTTGGGGACCACTGATTGTTTTCTAAGCTTTGCCAACTTTTCCCTTAGCTACACTACAAATGTTAATTGTTTCTAGACAGAATTGGTAATTAGACTAAGAGTCTGTCTTCTGGGTGACTCATCTTTCTGTCTCCTTCCCTCTAGGTTTGGCTGTGAAGGAGCTGAAGTGAAGGAATTATTCAATGTTCCGCCTGTATTAAAATAAAAGGGGAAAAAAAGAATTCTTGAGTGTCTTGTCTTTTTGGGGGAGCTGGGGGTGACACTTATGGTACTGCTTATAAAGAATCAATCCTTGGAAATGGCTTGTCCTCTTCCCCCACCCCTTGTCTTTGAATTGCCTTACTATAACCTCTAGATCAGATTCTCAGTTGTTAGATAGGATATGACTTTCTTCAGTTTGAAGATGAACCCCCGGAACCAAAACTGACTCTTCAGGGGCTGGTGTTAAATGGCTTTAAGCCAGTCTGAGCAGTTGAAAAGAATGAGGGATGGGGTATCTTCGATTGATAACTGGTGGTTGGGAGAGGTTGATGTATGAGGACACAGGTATAATATGAGTAAGGCTTGGTTGTGTTGGTCTTTAAAAATCAGTTAACAATATCTTCTCCACCATTACTATCACTACCTTCCTCCTACTCCCTCAGCCTCAGTTCCTCACTAGTTGACCATTCCCCCATATCCAATCAGTTGCCAAAGCCTGTAGATTTCATTTATGTAACACGAATGTACCGTGCCCCTTTCTTGATAGAGCTGGCACCCTGATGCAACTCCTCATGATCTCTCTACCACTATCACACACCTCTTAAAGCGCTGACAATTTGGCGTTTTCACTGGCTGTCCCCCATACCTGCAATGTATAGTCTTAAAAACTTGTTTAAGTTGGAATGTACTCTTCATCTTGAAGTCCCAGCCAAAATTCCATTTCCAAAAAGCCATTCTTACCTCTCAATTCTAATGTCTCTGTTAGTTATTACCTATTCTGTGTGTATTACTTGTTTGTACATAGTTTTCCATCAGACTAGGTTTGAGAGCAGAGACTATCTTGCCTTTCTTCATATCCCTAGGGCTTAGCACACAGTTTTAACATGTAGGTACTTTAGTTACCATCAGGTATGTACTCACATAGGACAAGCTGTCATCAGATTGGAATGGGAAGAGGGTAGGCTGGAAAACAATAAATTAGGCTGTTTAGTAGTGAAGGAGAAACGAAAATAAGGGCTGAATTATTGGAAAGTTAGATGCAAGAGATGGAAGTGGAACAATATTTCATGTGCATGTGGGTTCAAAAGTGCAGAGAGGTAACACTGATGTTGGAAATGAATCCTGTTTTCAACAAATACAGCAAACTCTAAAAGTGTACATTAGCAATAAAGGGAAGATAAGTTTGGGCTAAGTTGATGCTGACTAAGATGTCTTTAGTTTGAATCATCCATTCCTATTGGTGATAGGGTACTGGCTTACAGGAGATATAAGGGATATACATATTAGGGGATAGCCACAATGAAAATGTTAATGTATGATTTGCTAGTTCCAAAAAAGTAGAAAAAGGTCTTTAAAGTTTAATTGTGACCCCAATTTCCTTAAGATTTAGTGGTATTCTAGATGATCTGATTGGGAAAAGTTGTCTTAAGATATCTCCAATTGCATTCCTTTGTGTGGGAGATAGTAACATCCACAAATTCTGTTCTCTGCCAAAGGGGTGGGATTGATCTCAGGGTGGATAAATGTTGCCATCTCACTATATTTGGCTTATCTCCAAGTGATGTTATAAATCAGTAATCAACTTTCCCCTGGTTTTCCTCACTACATATCTTTTTCTAGTAAGCTCCTTAAAAGTAGGAACAGCATACTTTTGTGTCTCCAGTGTCTAGCACATTGTTGCATGAAGTCTACATTTTTTTAAAAAGTCATTGATAATGTGCTACAGTTTACTTAGGTAAACATGTATGTCTCCATTGCCTTTTGGATTTCCTGTGATTATGGGGGTTTTTTTTAATTATGAGGTCATAATCTATACTCATACTTATGTATTTTTTGGTAATTAAAAACATTTTCAACTGGAATCCAGTTTCAATCCTCACTTCTGGGCTTAGTTTATTTTCTGTTTGCAATATTTGTCCATATTCTCTAACTCTGGGCTCCCAGCAGGTTTCATAATCTAGGCCATATGTGCTTTTCATCTGATTTTTTCTGAATGTAACATAGTTGAACCGTTCAAAAAATGTTTTATTGTTGCCTTTGTTTTTTATGCCAGTCAGATTTTCTGTTTATCTGCCCTCACGTAACCACAGGAACCATTCTTTGTAGGAAAAACAGTTAAAACAATAAGTGATTATTCCCCTGCCCCTTACATCTTGCCTACCCCTCCCTTTCAAGGAAAGGAGGGCCACACATTTCCTTATATCTCTAGGACCAAGAGCCTTTTTTAGAATTATACAATATTCAAGTTCATTGTAGTGTTATTTACATTATTTTGATCATTGAGTATATTATTTTATTTTAATATATATTATATTAATATATAATATTATTTTCCTACTTCTGTTGTTTCAAAGAACTTCATACCTCAGATTCTTTTGGCACAATATTTGATTATTCACACATTTTCTCCAGCCATTTTTTAATTAACACGTTTTCACTTTGTTTATGAATTTTTTGTTACCACAAAAAGTGCTACAGTAAAGGGATATGTGATCCTTTTCCAAAACAAAAACTCTCGAAAATAAATGTTGCAGTTCTCCTGTAGTGGAGGTTGAAAAAATCAGTTTGTCACTTTGTTATGTGTTTTACATAAGAAAAGTTAACAAAATAACATCTAGACAGATGTGTGACTGTAGTTTCTACCTTGTATTACCTAGATGTGGGCCTTTGATATGATATGGTATAGTATGGACTCCAGAACTTTTTAATCATACATTCAGTTTTTAAAAATCTCTAATAATACATATATATAATTACACTAGTACGTGCAGCATGAAAATAGAAATTTTAAAAATCTTTTGGTTAATGGTAGATCTTAAATTTAATAGTTCATAATATAGCAATTCAAAGCATTATGAGTTTGTTTTCATATTTGGTTTAAATGACTATCAATAACTGAAGACAAAGATGTAAGTCAAAGAAATGCACTTGCTAAATAAATGCACTCATTTTTTACTAATTATGCAGAAGTTCTTGAAATTCAGCTAGTAAATTTCCATTTTCCCCAATGTCAAAAAGTTCTTAAAACAAAATGTTCTGTTTTTGTATTAATTTCAAAATCCACCATACAGTGAGGGGGTGATACTTATTTTGCTTAGTCTGAGTTATCTCTTTAAAGTTGTAATATTTTCTTATATCCCAGTGGATCATGCTTGGCATCCCACTTTGGAGAGACTGATCTAGGATAGAACTTTTTAAACTTTGTACATTCGTAACTCCTTTTCAAGCCAGAAATTTTTTTTTACGTGACCCTGAGTATACAGGTGTATAAAATAGATATACAAATCAAACATTTACTGATAAGTCATCATTTCATGATCCCCCACACTTTTAGTTACAAAGTCCGAGATGGAATTGTGACATGGTTTAAGAAACTTTGATCTAGGAGACCACCATCCTCCATTTGACAAGTAGAAACGGATAAGCCTTTGGTAGGTCACTAGGTGGAGCTGTGTTATAATGAATGAAAAGCAATCTGCTATTTGAATTTCAAGTAGAATTATCCAGAAAATAACTGCATCAAAAACAACAAAAAAACCTGCTTTTAAAAACCAATCAGAGAAGCTTATATTTGAATGGAAAGGTAACAGAGAGCCACTGGAGTTTATGTGGTCAAACTTATTCTTTAGGAAATTCACTTTGGCAGTTGTTTTGGGGAAGGTACTTGAGCCAGGAAAACCCAAGTAGTCTTGAGCCTCTTTGACAGTTATCCCTTCTACATTGCATCTTTCCCCATTGCAATTTTAATATAATACTGATTGGAATAAGAAATTAAATGGGAATTTGGGGAGAATTTTGCAGAACCCATAGGTGCAAAGACCAGCAGACTACACAGAGCCGTTGACCAAATACTTAACCCAAATTTACAGAAAGGAACTTTTTCAATGGTACAAAAGGAGGACCAAAAGTTTTTAGGCAGGTTCTCCAGATCATCCTAATCCAGTAGTAGACAGGGCAAGAGGTGATGAAAATTCAACTAGGTTTAATGACTGTCAGTAGAGAAAAGATGTGAAAGATTTAGCAAGTGATTGAATATATGGAATGGAGAATGAGGAGTCTGGGATAACAATGAGTTTGTAAATCCTGAGTGACTGAAAGGATGGTTCTCCCCAGGATAGAATTATGGATTTTCAAAATAGAGGTAGATTTAAAGAAAAGATGACTCCAGTTTTGGGCATACTGACTTGGAGATGTATAACTGACATTCAGGGGAGAGAGTAGGACTAGATATGCGGATTTAGGTATCATCAGCATAGAGATAATTAAACTCAAGGGAACTGATAAAATTGTCATATGAGAGAAAATAGAGGAGAGCCAAGGGAGAACTCTAGGGAACATTCACAGTTAGTGAACATGAGATGGATGATGATCCAGCAGAAGCAGTCACAGGTAGAAGAACCAAGAGAAACAGCATAGTACCAGATGCTGCAGAAAGATCAGCTGGGAAGAGGGTTGAAAAAAAAGCCATTATATTTGGCAATTAAAGAGTGTTGAATGATGAAGTTGGATGAGAGATTGTCAATTATTTAGAAGTGAGAGGAGCGACATAAATCACTTCTCTCTAGAAGTGGTTTTGAAAGGAAGGAAAGATTTGGGGCAATAACTTGAGGAAATGGTATGGTCTAGTGAAAGGTTTTTAGTTTTTTAGGATGGGGAAGATAGGAGTGTTTGTAGGCAACTGGAAGGAATCAGTAAATAGGAAGTCTAAAGAATAGAAAAGAATATGATTATGGGGGGCAATCTATTGGAAAATATGGGAGGGGAAAGCCAAGGGTACAAGTAGAGAGACTGACCTAATGACAAGGGTCACATATTCCCAGGAGACTGGAGAATGTAAGCAATCCTAACAAAACTTAGGTGAGGGACCTCATTGTTCCTCTTCTCTGTAATGTATTGAGATAATCAGGATAGGGAATGGTTTGGGTGTCAGGGGAATAGGATAAAAAACCAACCAGGAAGAGGTATAAAAATATTGAATTGGTTAATTAGAGGTCATGATTGTGAGGTAAGACTAGGGTTAACAACCTAGGAAACTTCAGAGAAATTGCAAGGCTTCACATAAGGAGAAATGGAAAGATAGATCATAACCTGATAAAGGGTTTAAACCTTTTACAATCCAATATTAATGAGATACATTTTTATAACAATCATGTTATATGTTATTAATATATATTAATTGATATATTACTATAATTCTTGATATTTTACTATACATTAGTTCCTTTCTTTTATAGTATGGCCTAGGTGAACTGGCCTTCCTGCTATTATTCATTAAAACAAAACAGCTGACTTCCATTTCACTTCAGCTCCTTATAATCTTCATTTCCTTCAAAACTGTCCAGTATTATCTTCTAAATGAAGTGTTTCCTGATTTCTCCCAACTATCAGTGCACTCTTCTTCCAAAAAAATTTATATTGCTTCTATTTTGAACATATTCTACATATATGCTTAAATGCATATTGTCTTCTCAGATAGAAAACGTAAACTCCTCAATGACAGGAATTGTTTCATTTTAGCCTTTATGTCCACCACATCTAGCATTGAACAGTTCATTAATCTAATGCCCAATTTTCTCATCTATAAAATGAATAAATGACAAATGACAGTTCTTCAGAAAGAGAGGTCAGGCAGCTAGGTAGCACAGTGGCTAAAGCACCAAGCTTGGGCAGTCAGGACAAATCATCTTTCTGAGTTCAAATCTGGCTTCAGAAACTTACTTGCTGTGTGACCCTGAGCAAGTCACTTAACTGCCTCATTTTTTTCATCTGTAAAATGAGCTGGAAGAAGAAAAAAAAAAGCATACCTCTATTGTATTGTTGCCAAGAAAACCTCAAATGAGTTCACAAAGAATCAGACATGACTAAAACAAATGAACAAGAGAAAGAGGTTGCCAGGATGATGAAAGAACTTGACAAATAAATGAGAGAAAGAGGAGAGAAAGTACACTAACAACTCAGGATCAGGAAATAAATAGCCCCTTTTATGTGGCAAGAATCTGAAAACTGAGTGGAATGCCCATCAACTGGAGAATGGCTGAATAACTTATGGCATATGCATGTTGTGAAATATTATTGTTCTGTAAGAAATGATCAGCAGGATGATTTTAGAAAGGCCTGGAGAGACTTGCATGAACTGATGCTGAGTGAAATGAGTAGAACCAGGAGATCATTATACGCACAGCAACAGCAAAATTATATAATGATCAATTCTGATGGGCATGGCTCTCTTCAACAATGAAATGATTCAAGCCAGTTCCAATGGTGTTGTGATGAAGAGAGCCATCTACACCCAGAGAAAGGATTGTAGGAACTGAGTGTAGATCACAACATAACATTCTCATTCTTTTTATTATTGTTTGCTTGCATTTTGTTCTCTTACTCATTTACTTTCTTTTTGATCTGGTTTTTCTTATGCAGCAAGATAATCATATAAATGTTTACATATATTGGATTTAATATATATTTTAACATGTATAACATATTGGATTGCTTGCCATCTGGGGGAGAAGATGGCGGGGAGGAGGGGAAAAATTGGAACACAAGGCTATGCAAAAGTCAATGTTGAAAAATTATCCATACATATATTTTGAAAATAAAAAGCTTTAAAAAAAAAAAAAAAGAATATGCCAAGTAAATGAGAGAGAGAAAGCACATGTACTGGTAACTCAGGATCCAGAAATAACTATTCTAGGAAGTGACATTTAACCTATGCTTTGAAGGAATATGGCGATTCTGGCATATAACAATTGTTTACTAAATGATTGATTGATTCTGAGAAGCAAAAGTCAGGAGGGATTACCTTGTAGGCATGAAAAAAAGCAAGGAGATGGAAAAAAAATAAGCAGGGAAAAGATGATAAGACTAAGAGGGTATGAAGAAAAAAAAAAAGGAAATTACTTGAAAGGTAAGTGGCAGCCAAATTGGGGAAGGCTTTATGTGCTAGATTGATGTGATATAAAACAAATTAAGATTTTTGTTTTTAAGGGATGTCAATTTGCCAACTATGTAGAGGACAGATTTATAGAAGCCCCACCCCCCCAGCCCCAACTCTGAGATTCCATTATTTTATTTATAAAAGTCTGCCATGGCCTGCCCTGTAGAAACAGGAGAGACATTTAACATCATCAGCTACCAGCTGATTGACTGATGGAATCCCTTTCAAAAGCACTGGCCAGTAGTCAATAAATATTGGATAGCTGGTGAGGGTAGAAAATGGGTGTAACAGGTATTTGTGGATTCCCAAAGAGAAGCCTTTGTCTTATACAATCTCCTACTGATTCCTTCCTTGTTCCACCTGTTTGTCTTAGAAGAACCCCATAGTCTAGTCCCTCTGTCTAATTACTGCCAATACTTCCTGGTCAGCAAGTCTGGGGAAACAGCAAGAATGATGAGCCAGTTACTGTCTCTGTAGTAGCAGTTAAGCAGGGTCTCAGTGTTTTCCACAGTATAGAGGTGACTTTGACAGTAATTAATGACATCCCTGCCTGAAGAAAACTAAAATTTATTTCTCAGAGAATTGCATGCTAGTTCTTTGCCAGCCCCTGTGCACAGCCAAATCTGGTGAAATCAACAAGTTTCATCATTATATTCAACATGATGTTTATAATAAAACCTCCCATTCCCTTCCTAAATCTCTCACTATAGGCATAGTAGAAACAGGATAAGGAGATTGGTGGGAGGGAGAATAAAAACATAATAGAACTTGTTTGGTATTTTTTTTCAATAAATATATTAATAATTATAATATGTAATGTAATAATAATATCCAATAAATATTTGTTAAGTCTCTACTGTGTTCCAGACACTGCACTAAGTGCTAGGAATTCAAAGAAAGATAAAAGATACTCCCTGCTCTCAAGGAACTCCCAGATTGATGAGGGAATAACATGAAAACAACTGCTCAAATAAGATATATACGGGATAAATTGGAAATAATCAATGGATCCAAGACAATTCTGAAGGACTTATGGTGAAAAATCTTGTCTTTCAGAGAAAGAACTGATAGATTCTGAATACAGATTGAAGCATACTTTTTGAAACTTTATTTTTCTTAGGGTTTTTGTCTGTTTTCTTTTGCAATATGGCTAATATAGAAATGTTTTGCATCATTTCACATGCATAAACGATATCAAATTGCTTGCCATCTCAAGGCAGTGGAAGAGAAATTTGGGGACAATTTTTTTTTAATTTTTTATTAAAGCTTTTTATTTACAGAACATGAGTGATTTTTCTATATTGACCTTTGCAAAACTTTTTTTTTGTTCCAAGCTTTTCCCCTCCTTACCCTCACCCCCACCCCTAGATGACAGGTCTAATACATGTTAAATATGTTAAATTATATGACAAATCCAGTATATGTATACATATTTACACAGTTATCTTACTGCACAAGAAACATCAGATCTAGAAAAAAAAAACTAAGAAGGAAAACAAAATGCAAGGAAATATTCACAGAAAGCATTAAAATGCTGTGTTGTGGTGCACACTCAATTCCCTTAGGCCTCTCTCTGGATGT
Organism: Myrmecobius fasciatus; assembly: GCA_023553655.1. NCBI lineage: Eukaryota > Metazoa > Chordata > Mammalia > Dasyuromorphia > Myrmecobiidae > Myrmecobius > Myrmecobius fasciatus. Next base: position 393,996 of record JAJPUD010000844.1, on the reverse strand, counting down.
ATATGACTATCTTCATTGCTGAACAATAGGAACTGGTTTGAATCGCATCATTGTTGAAGAGAACCATGTCCATCAGAATTGATCATCGTTTAGTCTTGTTGCTATGTATAATGTTCTCCCGGTTCTGCTCATTTCACTTAGCATCAGTTCATGCAAGTCTCTCCAGGCCTCTCTGAAATCATCTTGTTGGTCGTTTCTTATAGAACAATAATATTCCATAACATTCATATACCATAATTTATTCAGCCATTCTCCAATTGATGGGCATCCATTCAGTTTCAAGTTTCTAGCCACTACAAGAAGGGCTGCCACAAACATTCTTGCACATGTGGGTCCCTTTCCCTCCTTTAAGATCTCTTCGGGATATAAGCCCAATAGAAACACTGCTGGGTCAAAGGGTATGCACAGTTTGATAACTCTTTGAGCATAGTTCCAAATTGCTCTCCAGAATGGTTGGATCCATTCACAGTTCCACCAACAATGTATCAGTGTCCCAGTTTTCCCACATCCCCTCTAACATTTGTCATTATCTTTTCCTGCCATCTTAGCCAATCTGACAGGTGTGTAGTGGTATCTAGACAATTTTTTTTAAATGTAAAAAAGTAAAAATTAAATGAAAGAAGTTTCTGGGGAAGCAATAATCAATAGAGTACTAGAATTAAGGGGGATCTTTATAAAGCCACCTTGCTGCCCTACTTGCCATATAGATATGTCCTCCATATCTATAGGTATTTTTTCTGTCTTAGATTTTCCAGCTTCCTTCCATACACAACTCAGGTGGATTTTAAAGATAAAACCTTTTGGGGTGCTCCCAGTCGTTAACATTCTCTCCTACTTTACTTTGTTTAAAAATGTGTTCTCTGGATATATGCATTCTTCCAGTAGAATGTAAACCTTGAAAAGAAACCATTTCTTTGATGCTCTACCATCTTACATAGAGCATTCCATATAGTAGCCACTTAGTAAATATTTATTGAATGTTTTCACAGGGCCATAGACTAGCTAGCAGCTAAGCAGACTTAGAAGTCATCTAGTCAAACCCCTTCATTTTTATTTATTTTTTGCTGAGGCAATTGGGGTTAAATGATTTGCCCAGGGTCATATAGCTAGGAAGTTTTAAGTGTCAGACTACATTTGAACTCAGGTCCTCCTGACTTCAGGACTGGTGCTCTATCCACTGCACCACCTAGCTGCCCCACCCCCTCATTTTTTAGATGAAGAATCTGAGGAGTTATGGAGAAGTTAAGTCATTTGTGCAAGGCCACACAGCTTAATAAGGGCAGTTAGGTGGTGCAGTGGATACAGCACAGGACCTGAAGTCAGGAATGCCTGAGTTCAAATCCAGCCTCAGATATTTACTATACTGTGTAATCTTAGATAAATCACTTAATCCTGTTTGCCTCAGTTTCCTCATCAGTCAAATGAGCTGTATTTTTTGCCAAGAAAACCCCAAAGAGGGTCACAAAGTATCAGACGTGACAACAACACACAGCTAGTAACTGACAGACCCAGGATTCAAACTGAGGTACTTTGTTTTCAAACCCAGATTCTACTACTGTTTCATGTAAATTGAAGTGAATTTCTGGCTTCTACTCCAGTGTCTGGAATTATGTTTCAAATATGTCCTGAAAAGGTAACAAATGCCTTTGATTCTTCCATCACCACCTCTTCCCTAATACAACTAGTGGCCAAGTCCTGTTTGTTCTGTCTTAACACCATATTTTAAATCTATCTCTTCTGTCTGCCTACTCGCCTACCACCACAGAATGTTAGCACCTATCTTAATCTCACTCCAGAATTTTTGCAATAGCTTCCCAAATGCCTCCAGTCTTTTCTTCTTTGTTTTTAAATTTGAAAACTATTTGAACACAATTGATTTTCTATGTAATATTGTGTATTTTACACATTTAAAAACATTATTTTGAAAGGGGATGCACCATACCAAAAAGGTTAAGAACCCCTGACATAGTAGAAAGCCACTAGCTTGCTGGTTGGATTCTCAAGTCAGATTTATGGAAGAACATGATTAAGTTATATAGTTATGACAAAGAGTAGAAGGAAAACTATTTGTGCAATTGGTAGGAATATTTATCATCAAAAAGCTCATTAAGATGATGGAGGGAGAAGGGCCTTACTATTAAGTAAATTAGTACTTACTAATTTAGAAATGCTAGTTTTTCTTCCAAGGTTAGTCTACTCTATTTCTATCTTTTATATGTTACCCAGGACCAAAGATAGATTCTAGTATATCTATAATTAGGTTGACGATGTTTGGAGTGTTTTAGGTTTTTTTAGGTGGGGAGTGGGCAGAGAAGTCTGTGTGAATCTCATATTGAAGAAGTCTACCACAGACATGTCTCCAGTCTTTTCACTTTCTGATCTTTCATCTGGGGAACCAAAATAGTTTTTCTAATGGCAGTATCTTACTATATGACTCCCCATTCAAAATCCTTCCATGACTCCTTTGTGGCTGGAGAATAAAGTACAAACCCAGCCTGGCATTTAAGGTACTCTACAGTTTGGTTCCAATCAGTCTTTGCAACTCTATGTTCCAGCCAAACTGGACTTCTAGCCATTCCCCCATAGAAAAATCTCTTCAAGTTTCAGTAGAGATCTTTCTCCAACTTCAAATTCCAACTTGAGCTACTTCAATTCAATATTTATTAAACTCTTGTACAAAAACAAGAAACAGTCCCTCCTCTCAAGAAGCTTATGTTCCGGGACATAGATATTAGTGGTTTTCATCTATGTAGATCTAGCATCTAGCACAGATACATAAATATTGTTGTTCACTTTTGTCTGATTCTTCATGATCTTGTTTGGGGTTTTCTTGGCAGAGATACCATAGAGGTTTACCATGTCCTTCTCCAACTCATTTTACAAATGAAGAAGCTGAGGCAAGTAGGGCAAAGTGACTTGGCTAGGATCATATAGTGTCTGAAGCCAGAGTTGGACTGAAGATAAATCTTCCTGACTCCAGGCCCAGCACTCTATCCACTATGCCAGAGCTTCTTAATCTTTTTTCCACTTGTACCCCCTTTTCACCTAAGTTATGAGACCCCATATGAAACCAAGACCCACAGTTTAAGAAGTTTTGCACTATGCCACCTAGCTGCCCTAATAAATGTTACCTAAATTGAATTAAGCTTTCTTTGATTACCACCTCACTGCCCCTAATTGCTGCTAATCGAATTTCTCCCTCTACTTGTGTACTTTGTATGTTTAGAGTGTAAACTCCTTGAGGTCAGGCATTGTTTCATTTTTATTTCACCGAATCTTCTTTGATTATATTTACAACTGTATCTTGCACCCAGTTAACTTGTTAAAATGTTTTATTGACTTGGTTTGGGTTATATTGATCCCTTCCTCCACTGACTCTTGGGCCTGAATGCCAATAGCTACCCCAAGGCCAAACAGTGAGTTAATTCTGAACCCAAACTAGTTCTTCCAAAAGAAAGGGAATAAGAGGTTAGGGGAGTAGAGAAGAGAGAGCAGGGACCAGAGAAAATATTTTTATTTTAACCAGCCCCCAGAAAGAAGATAGGAAAAATCCTGAGACGGATTAAGCTTTGGTCCTAATCCACCTGGCCCAAAGGCTTAGAAAGGATTAAATGTCCTCGAGCTGCTCATTCTATACTCATCAGTTTCAACTACCCTATGGGGCAAGGGACCAAGATTCCATCCTGTCCCTGAAACTTTCTGGGTGAACCAGAACAAATCATGTGCTGCCTAACCCACAGTGTTATTGGGAGAAAGGTGCATTGTAAACTTAAAAGTTCTATTTTTAAAAATGTTAATGCAAATTATTATTACTAATCTAGAAGGAAATTGAACTGTGGTTATTGGGAGAAAGGTGCATTGTAAACTTAAAAGTTCTATTTTTTAAAATGTTAATGCAAATTATTATTACTAATCTAGAAGGAAATTGAACTGTGGTTGGGGAATGGAAGTGGAGGATCTGTAGATTACAAATTGGCAACCTGTTAAACACCAAACTAAGCAACACCCCAAGTGTGCTGCGGCATAGAAAGGGAGAGAATCAGTTGCAATACTTTGCTGTGGTTTAGTTGTACTGCTTTTCATCCAGAAGGAATAGGAAAGGAGTGAAGCAGTTGGTGATGGGGGAATAGGGAGTGGAAACTACTGCATAACCTGTGAGATGGAGAGTGATTCTCTCTCACAGAATCTCAGCAGCCATGACTGAACAAGAATCTTCCATTTTAACATTCCTGAGTGGGAAATAGGGAGAGGGAGATAGAGAAGAGAGCAGAGAATGAAAGGAAAAGAAATCTCTCTATGTAGTTTCTTATTTGTCCCTGCTCATATTTTCATCTGTTAGTCTCTTACACTCTAATATCCTTGTTGGATCACTCATAATATAGAAGTATTGGATTGGCAGTTGTAATAGTAACATCTATTCCTCATAAACTAAGTTTATTTTTCTTAAAAAATTAATGAAAACTTTTTCAAAACTTAATTGACCCATGCAACTAAGGCTCAAACCAAAGTGCCCCAGTCACCAAACTCATGAATAACCCCGGAGCAAGAAGCCCCTTAAGCTTCTGGGAGTATCACCCACCCACTTGGGAGAGTAAATACACCCTCCAGACAAGGTCAATCTCCAAATGAAAAGTAGGGGAGTAGCTTTCTCCAGAATTAACTGGGTTTGCTGGAAATCCTCTCTTTTACTGTTTTGTTAACTCCACTTCCTTTAGTCTGTTATTATCTAGCCTTAAGAACATCTCATGATTTCAGTCTGGTTTGAATGGAAGACTATCAGGGCTGGGCCTGCAATTATGACCATCATTTCCTCTTCTAGTCTTAGTCTCTTCATCTGTAAAATGAAGATAAATAACCATGCATTGCCTACTTCACAGGGTTGTGAGAGAAGCCCTACTTACCTACTAGATATTTATTATTGTGACTTAACATTGACTGGATGCTCATAATAAGTTAAATGGCCCTTCCCACCCCATCTCTCCCCGCCTCCCCTCAGGGCCTAAGAGTAGTCAGTCCCTCCTCTGGGTCAGGCTAGCTCATAAGTATAATCAAAGTGTAAAATAATGGGGAGTAAGAACGGAAGTAACAATCCATGTCCGCCAGAAGCACGGCGGGCAGACACCTTGACTTTTAGGGGATGATAATGCTTTGGAAAGTCATTTATGTCAACCTGAGGCAGCGCGGCTTAGTAATGGACTTGGCACTGGACTGGAGACAGAAGATCATGGGTTCAAATCCCGTCTAAGATACAAGGTGCGTGCAAGCCACCTAACCGCTCTGTGCCTTACTTTCCTCATCTGTCACCAACTCTGGGAGTTAAGCTAACTAGTTGGAGAACCTTGAGTAAATGACTTAATGACCCAGAGGTTCCGGGGGTGTCAAGTGCTGGGAACGACCTAGGGATCCCTCTCCGCGGCGGGGGCGGGGCGGCGGCCGTAGATCCCTTTTTATTTCTTCCATCCCTCCTTTCCCAGGCGCCTCCTCTCGGAGCCGAGCGGGAGAGCCGAGGGGCTAGGCGGGGCCGGGGGCGCGCTCGGGGGCGGGGGAGGAGGGAGGGTTCCGAGGGCCGGCCGGGGATGGCGTCGGGAGCGCGCCCCGTGCAGTGGGTTCTCCTGCCGCGGCTGCTCGGCTGCCTGGCGGGACGCACGCACGGACTGGCCGAGGGGCAGGAGCAATGCCGGCCGCCCGGGTGGACTACATCGCTCCCTGGTGGGCCGTCTGGCTGCATAGCTTCCCGCACTTGAACCTGCGCTTGCAGCCTGTGGATAGCACCTTCAGCCCCCAGGACCCCAGTTACCAGGAGGTCAGTGAGCCGCCGCACACCCCATCCTCCCCATCCATGTGCAGTCCCGGCGAGGTCCCCGGCCCAGGATTCCCCCTCGCTTCACTCCCTCCGGGCCCCGTTCTGCAGCCAGCCTTTGCCTTTTTCCCTCAGTAACCCTCTCCCTCCCTTTCCTGGATACTGATTCTCCCCCATTTGCTCCTCTCCTTCCTCTCGGCTTCCCTCACTCTCCCCCTTTCTTCCTCTCCTCTCCCTCCCCGCTTCTCCTTCTGGGACTCTTAGTGAGATGGAGAAACTGGAAATTCGCCACCGGAGTGTGGGGCAAAGGCGCTGAGAAGCCATCGCTTTAGGAACTGAGGCAGCCTCTCTGCCCCAGGGTTTCTTTGCCTTCAGTTTAGGAAGTTGGGGGGCCTGGAGCATATGAAGGCTCGGCTATTCCCGGGTGGTTTTAAACAGCTCCGCCTGGGTGGGAATCTATAAGAGTGGGAGGTGTTGCAGAGTTTGTTTTCTTTCAGATTTTTGGCCTGCTTTGATGGAAGTAGTTTGGTTTTAAGAGATTAGAACTACCTCCGGGCTCCTCTCTTCCCTTTAGTAGTCCCGCTTGCACTCTTCTTTCCCAACTTCCTTCTGGAAGTTCCATCACCTCCTAATCTTAACCTCTCCGGTGATCTTGCCTCCCCCTCATTTTTCCTATCCTTCCCTTTGCAAACCTTGTCTGCTCTGACTTGACCATCCTCCGTCTTGTCGTCCTACTCTTTCCCCCCTCCTCCAATTATCTTTCCCACTCCCAGCTTTCTGAACATGGAACTTGCTGGCCCTGACCCTCTTCCCAAATCCCTGTCTGAATTGATGTTTGCCTATTTTGAGGTTACTTGAATTGAAGACTCTTCTTATGAAGGATATTACAGTGATAAGACAAACGATCGTTATAGTGATAAACAAGCATGTATTCCTGTTATGTGCTCTTCTCTGTGCTTGGTCCTGGTGGGGGTCTAAAGACAATAATGAAAGACATTGCAGTGATAAGATTATCAAACCCCAAGTATTAAGCTCCTACTATGTGAGTACAAAGACAGTAGTGATGCAGTCCTTCCTTGCTCTTGAGGAACTTGTGTACTATTGGGGAAGCAACAGCTAGGGTGGCTACAACGAAATAACAAAATAAATACAATGTGGTTTTGAAAGAGCACTGGTAACTGGGAGAGTTAGAAAAAGACTTTTTTTTTCCCCCTTGCAGAAGGGGGAGCTTGAACTGAGTCTTGAAGGAAGTAAAGGATTCTAGGTAGTGAACATGAGGAAGAGAGTTCTTTCCAAGTTTGGGGGTCATAGAGTGCAGAGCTGGAATATGGAAGAGCATCCCCCTCGGAGAAACATCCCAGAAGCTAATTTGGCTGAATCTTAAAGTGTAGAAAGGGATTCCTGAGTCTGGAGAGATAGATAAGGGGCCCAGTTTCAAAGGGATTTAAAAGCCTGAGGCAGGAATTTGCATTTTATCCTAGAGACAATGGAGAACCATTGAAGTTTATTGAGGATAAGAAGAGAGAAGACTGACATTGTGCTTAAAGGAAAATCTACCTTGGCTACGAGGCGAAAGTTGGTGTAGAATGGGAAGAGATTAGAGGCAGAGACCAATTAGGAGGCTGTTGCTTTTGAGTCTGGGTGTGGAAGAGAAATGATACTAAGCCTAGTGGACATTTATGGAATTTCAGATATGATACTTGTTAAAAGGGAGCAGTGATCTGGCAGTGATCTTTAGCCTTTATGGCTACTCTACAGTCACTTCCCTATCTGTTAGGGAGAGAGCAGAGTACCAGCTTAGAACATCTTTCCCTTTCATTAACATAATTAGTCACTTGCTCTTCTCTCCCTCCTCTTTTATTTGGATCAGAAAACATTAAAGCTTAAGGTTCCATCCCCAACACCTGTACCACCAGCAGGTAGCTGTTACCCATCCCTTTTTCTACCTGTTTTCCTGTTAATTTCCTTTTTTATGTAATATTTTACTTTTCTCCCAAATTATATGCTAAAACAATTTTTTGACATTTTCACAAAAAAATTAAGTTTGAAATTTTGTCCCTCCCCTCCCTCAGATTCTAAGCAGTCCAATATAATTTATACATGTGGAATCATGTAAAACATTTCCATGTTAGTCATTTTTTACAAGAAAACATGAATCACACATCCCCCAACATTCCTTTCCTCTCCCTATACTTCCCCAACATCATTAACACCTTTTTTTCTCTAAAAGAGAGGCTGGAGTTTTAAAATATTATTCCACAGCCTCCTTTTGTCAAAGAATCTTGCAAAGAAAGTCAGTAATAACACTGTCCCTGCTCTCAGGGAGCTCACATTCTAATAGATACATAGAAGGCAATCCCAGATGGGAGGCACTGGAATTTGAGCAACCTTGAAAGAAAGGCAGGCAGGAAACTGGGAAGTGGTGCGGGAGAACATTCCAGGAATGAGAGACAGCCAGTTTAAAAAAGATGGGGAGAGAACAAGTGTTATATGTAAGAAACATGTGGAAGGGAGTAAAGTGGAAAAAGATTGGAAAAGAGCCAGATGATCTAGGACTTTAAAAGCCTAACAGGATTTTCTATTTCATCTTAGATGTAAGTAATAGGGAGCCATTGGACCTTTTTGAATGGAGAGAGGGTGGGTGATGTCAGTCAGACCTAAGTTTTTAAAGATCATTTTCGTTTTGTTTTTTGTTTTTCATAAGTACATCCATGCTTTCTAATATTTTGAGCATATCCTCTATTTTTAATTTTAAAAGTCTTTAATCTTTAAGATCACTCTGGTAGCTAGTGTAGAATAAGCCAGAGTGAGGAGAGACTTGAGGCAGAAAAACTAACCAAAAGATTATTAGTAGTTAAGGTAAAGATGATAAGGCCCTCCACTGAGGAGGTGGTTGTATGACTGGAGTGAGGATATGAGGACCTAAGGGTAGCACCAGGGTTGTGAGCCTGTCTTACTGGACTGGGTGGGGGAGGGGTTCCACAACAGTAATAGGGAAGCTGGGAAGAGGAGAGAACTTGGGAGGAAAAATGAATTCTTTTTGAATGTGTTGAGTTTGAGATGTCCAGTACACAGCTGTGGACGCAAGTTTGGGAGTCCCTGAGGGAGAGCCAAGGTAGATAAATAGCTCTGAGAATCATTTGCATGAAGATGATGATTGGACCTTGGGAATTGTGGAGATCCCCAAGTGAAATAATCAAGAGGGTGGGGCCTCCCTAGAATAACCTTGGGAGATATCCAGTTAATGAATATAAGCTAGATAAAGATCCAGCAAAGGAGACTGAGAAGGAATTTTTTTTTTAACCAGTTTTAACTAATTCAATATTTCTCCTGCCTCTTGAGACCAAGCTGAGCTTGTGTTCCTTTAACTGGACCAATATTATAGGGATGGGAGTGAGAAGCACCAGGATGGAACTTTGATTTAGCCCTGATCTGTTTAATCACTGCTCTTTGACCCCTCATATGCCAGGGACTTTAAGAATTGCTTCCTCTCTGTGGGACTATCTGAGCTGCTGACATTGAGAGGTTACCGGAAAGAGCACTGCATCTGTCTTTAAAAACTCAACTAAGGGTCAGATAGCTCCACTTCCTTCCCTGACCCCCATACAGGGCCTTTCCCTTTCTCTTCTGTGGTTGAGGGAATTGTGTGCACCTATGTATGGATGTATGCTCCCCTTCCAGCCCCTCCTTGGCTTAGTTTAGCATCCTCTAGACCCCCTGGGGGCAGGTGACCACTTGTCCTTTTCTCTTTGAGAGAGAAGAGAATAGCAAAAAAACTTTATAATAACTGAGGTAGATAGCAAATACTGGTTTAGATCCGCCCATCAAACTCTCAACCTACTGTTCCCAGAACCAGTTCCCCAAAATGTCTCTTCCTTCTCTTCCCCTCCCCCAGCTCAGTCTGTATTCAATCTGTATTCTTCCACAAGAGTATAATCCGTCTGCCTTATCTCTGCACAGAGGTTACTCAGTTCTTGGAGGCTATGTCAACACAATATGAGCTCCATCAGGTATTCAAGGGGAAAGGAACTCATTACCAAGAGATTGATTATTATGCCACAGTTTCATGAAAACCAGTATATGCAAATTGTAACCCCTTTCTGTCAGGGTAGGGATTTCACACTGATGAAATCAGAGATCCTTGAATTATTTGCCCAGGAACCTCCTGTCTGAGGATAGCTCCAGGGAATCTTCTGCTCCCTGTTTTTGGATGAAAAAAGGCAGCTCTAGTGATCAAATGTGATTTCCCATGCGAAGAGAAACCCTGCTTGGCAGGCTTTTATGGGTATGCCCAAGGGAGGGTCCAACAGCTGGACTTGGTCAAATAGCACTTAGCTATTTGTTTTGAGTTGAGGAGAATGAGTGATAGAAGAGGGGCAGCTGGAAATAGGCCTCCACTTGCCTCTGCCCAATTCACTAGCACCAAAAGACAGCCTTTGTCTGGCCAGCACCTGTTAGTGGCCAGACTGAACCCACCCCTTCCCCTGTAGACACTTGTTCACCTTTAACAGCAGATCCAGGACTCTGATAACTTAAGACTTCTGACAAAATACGGCAGTCTCTCATGGTCAGGCCCCCTTATTTTCCCTCTCTGTCTTCCCATGTTCCTTCATTGAACTGAATTTCCTCATACACTTTTGTGCTTGGTGATTGGATGATTCTAGTATGAATCCACTACTGGTTTAGTCTCTTCGTTCTCCAGCCTTCACTGGCCTTCCTCTTATGCTTTGTAACACAGACATACACAGAAGTTGTAAAAGTCTTAACCGAACCAGGAGAGCAATCTCTGGCCACCAGTGCCAGTGTGAAGCTTGGAATATCCCTCTAGCCCAGAACCTCCTGAGGATCATGTGGCCATGTAAATTAGGAGACAAAGCAGCTAGATGGTACAGTGGAGAGAGTACCTGATCTAGAGCCAGGAAAGATGTGTGACATTAGGCAAGTCATTTAACCCTGCTTGCCTCAGTTTCCCTCTCTATAAAATGAGCCGCAGAAGGAAATGGCAAGCATACCGTTGCTCCAATACTATAGTATCTGCCAATAAAACCCTAAATGGAGGTCACAAAGGGGCAAACAGGACTGAAATAAAAGAACAGGAGAAAAGTGGGACAGGTTTGAGGTGTTTGTTTCTTAGCTTGTAAATAATTGATTGTTGGCAAATCCCCCTACTGGTCATCATAGAATGATTTGGTCCAGTTTGTCAAGATAGGACATAGGATCTTAGGTCCAGAAGTGAGAGACCTTGGAGACCATCTAGCTGAATCTCTTTTTTGGAAACTGAAAACCCCGGCAGGGGATGCAGGTCATGAGCAGCAGAGGTAACATTTGAACCCAAGATACTCTATGGCTTCAGAATGTGTCCTCTTTCCACTATGAAGATCTGATTTCCTCTTTCCTCAAGGGGTCTTTAAGTGGGATACCTAGCAGAGAATGAATAATAGAAGCAGAGAGGCAGTTAGGTATTACTACTGGTAGTGAATAGAGTCCTGGCATCAGGAAGACCTGAGTTCAAATCCAGCTTCAGACACTAGTGATGTGATTCTGGACAAATCACTTAACCTCTATTGCCTCCCCAAAATAAAAAGAAGCTAATCGAAAAGACTGGGGTTGGTTTCATAATATGTATTCTTTATCTTGGGTGGGAAGAGGAAAGACAGCTCTGTCTTTGTGTAGAAAAGGGATATGCTTGTTCTTCTTGGCCACCAAGACAAAATTAGCAGCAGGGGCAGGGGAGTTAAAGAGTTAAATCTGCCTTAAAGAGGCAGATTTCAGCTGAACAAACATCCCATCATAGTGGTATAGGAGATGATAGCCCCCATCACTTAAAAGTTTCAGGTTCAGATGGTACAAGCATGTCCTAGAAGAACATCCTGGCTTATTTAGGCATGGTTTGGTTTAGATGGCCTCTGAGGCCTAAATTCTAGAATCCTGATTCCTTCCACCCATACAGATTTAATATCTGTCCACATTCTAGTACCTGGTTTCCAAAGAACTTTATTTTATTTTATTATTTTCTAGCGTCAGTTCTTTTTTTTTTTTAATTTATTTTTCCAAATACATGTAAAGATAGTTTTTGACATTCATTTAAAAAATTTTTTTTATTAAAGCTTTTTATTTACAAAACATATGTATGGGTAATTTTTCAACATTGACCTTTGCAAAGCTTTCCGTTACAAATTTTTCTCCCCTAGATGGCAGGAAGTCTACTACATGTTAATTATGTTAAAATACTTGACAAATCGAATATCAACATTCATTTTTGTTAGACTTTGTGTTCCAAATTTTTCTTCCTCTCTGTCTTACCTTCCCCCTCCCCAAACCACAAGCAATCTTATACAGGTTAAATATGTACAGTCCTTTTAAACATATTTCCATATTTGCCATGTTGTGCAAGAAAAATCAGACCAAAAGGGGGAAAAAATGAGAAAACAAACAAAAAGGTGAAAATACTATACTGTGAGCTACATTCATTCCATAATTATCTCTCTGGAAGCAATTGACATTTTCCATCTCAAGTCTATTGGAATTGCCTTGAATTATCACATTGCTGAGAAGAGCCAAGATCATCACAGTTGATCATTACATAATCTTGTAGTCACTTTGTTCAGTTCTTTCCTGGTTCTGTTCACTTCACTCAGCATTAGTTCATATAAGTCTTTCCAGACTTTTCTGAAATCAGCCTGTTCATCATTTCTTATACAACAACAATATTCCATTAACCTTCATTTACCATAATTTATTCAGTCATTTCCTAACTCAGGGGCATTCACTTAATTTCTAGTTCCTAAGGAAACATAAAAAATATATTTTGGTAACTCATTTCAATATAACTGAAATTTAACTTTATAATCTCATGTGTTTTACTTTATACACTCAAAAACATTGCTCTGAAAAGGGGTTCGTGTTGTTCAGACATTTTTCAGTTGTGTCCAACTCTTCATGACCCCATTTGGAATTTTCTTGGCAGAGATACTAGAATGGTTTGCCATTTCCTTCTCAAATTCATTTTATAGATGAGGAAACTGAGGCAAAGAGTTAAGTGGCTTACTCAGGATCACACAGTAAGTATATGAGATCACATTTGATCTCAGCTCTTCCTGATTCCAGACTATCCACTATGTCACCATAGGGGCATAGTCTTCTACAAACTTGACCAAGAAGGACATGACACAAAACAGATTGAGAATTCTTTCTCAGGTTGATTATCTTTATGAGTTTCAATAGCCCCCAGATTTATTACCTGATAGCTTCTGATGATGAGCCTCTCTAATGTTAGGCAAAAAAAAAAAAAAATAGAGATTAATTTAGGAAAACTTACAAATTAACTTCCAGATAACTAAAGTGCAAGCTATTTTTCCTTGATAATTTATAAACACAAAATAAAGGTGGTTCAAAATAGAAGAGAAAAAAAAAACCTCTCACTTCATAAGACTATAGATTTTAGAACTGAAAGGGACCTTAAGGGTCATCAAATCCAACCCTATTCCCAATTTTGTAGATGAGGAAATTGAGTCATGGAGTGTTTTGTTTGTTTGTTTGTTTGTTTCTTTGTTTATTAAGCAACATGCCCAAGGTCACACAGTAAGTGCCTAAGGCAGGATTAGTGCTCAGATATTCTTTTTTTTTTTTTTTTTAATTTTTATTTTTTTAATTTTTATTTTATTTGCATAACATATGTGTGGGTAATTCTTCAGCAATAACCCTTACATAGCTTTCCGTTACAAATTTTTCCCCCCAACTCTCCACCCCTCCCCTAGATGGCAGGATATCCACTACATGTTAATTATGTTAAAATATTGGCAAATCAGATATTCTTTATTTCAAGTTTAATGCCCTATCTACTTTTCATTTATTGAAGTCCCATATATTTGATTGAGGCCACTGTGAGAGATACAAAGAAATTTGACCCTTCCTTCAAAGAGTGAAAAGATATGTTGTTGGGTTTTTTTACATAAAGCTTTTTATTTTCAAAACATAAGCATGGATAATTTGACAACATTGACTCTTGGATAGCCTTGTGTTTCAGATTTTCTCCTCCTTTCCCCCACTTCCTCCCCTAGATGGCAAGCAATCCAATATATATTACACATGTTAAAATATATTTTAAATCCAATATATGTAAACATATTTATACAATTCTCTTGCTGCACAAGAAAAATCAGATCAAAAAGGAAAGAAAATGAGTAAGAAAACAAAATGCAAGCGAACAGTAACAAAAAGAGTGAGAATGTTAAGTCCACATTCAGTTCCCACAGCCCTCTCTCTGAGTGTAGATGGCTCTTTTGATCACAAGATCATTGGAATTGGCATCAATCATCTCCTTGTTGGAAAGAGCCACCTCCATCAGAATTGATGTTAATTGATTAATTGATATAATTTTGCTGTTGCTGTTGCTGTGTATAATGATCTCCTGGTCCCACTCCCTTCACTTAGCATCAGTTCATGTAAGTCTCTCCAAGCCTCTAAAATCATCCTGCTGATCATTTCTTATAGAACAATAATATTCCATAACATTCATATACCATAATTTATTCAGCCATTCTCTAACTGATGGCCATTCAGTTTCCAGTTTCTAGCCACTACAAAAAGAGCTGCCACAAACATTCTTGCACGTGTGGGTCCCTTTCCTTCCTTTAAGATCTCTTTGGGGTACAGGTCCAGTAGAAACATTGCTGGATCAGAGGGTATGCACAGTTTGATAACTTTTTGAGCATAGCTCCAAATTGCTCTCCAGAATGGCTGGATCCGTTCATAGTACCACCAACAATGTATTAGTGTCCCAGTTTTCCCACATCCCCTCCAACATTCATCATTGTCTTGAAAAGATACAGATTATCTCACATTATATAAAATTTTAAGGTTTACAAAGCTCTTTCCTTGACACTTCTTTGTGGAATAGTAGATCAGATATTATCATATATAGTTTATAAATAAGGAAACTGAGGTAAAGAGAGATGTAACTTGAATGTAGTCACAAAGCTTTGATTCAAGTCCAGATGTCCTGAATCCAAATTTAGCATTTTAGAACAACTATATATTCCTTGCAGCTTACACATTAATTTAATGCAAACTAGAATATTTTGTTGCTGCCCATTCCTTCCAAATGCAAAGAATTTGGCAAAAAAGCCACTAGAATTGTTTGCCATTTCCTTCTCCAGGTCATTTTACAGATGAGGAAACTGAGACAAGCAGAGTGAAGTGTCTTGCCTAGGATCACACAGCTAGTCAGTGTCCAAGACCAGTTAAAGTCTTTCTGACTTCAAGCTCATTGCTCTATGTACTATGACATCTAGGTGCCTAAAATAGAGTATGGATGTATATAAAATGGCTTCAGAGGAGGAAGGATGGTAAAAACTGCAGAAATAGAGTATTCTTCAGAATCTGAAGGCTAGCCTCCTCACATTTATTTCACAGGCCACCTGTTTCTTTAGGACATAGCAGAGAAAGTTTTATCCCCTATGTTTACTGATTGACATAATTCAGAGACAGAAATCTGAACCAAGTGCCCCTATTCTCAAAATCCAAGAAGAGGTGAGAGGGAGCTAAAATTGAGACTCAGGCTGAAGGTCATCGGATCCCAGGCTTGAACCTAGAAGGATCATGCAGTGCAGCCTTCTCGTTTTACAAAGGCCACAGTCAAAACAGTAATGGGTGCCTGAGAGCCAGCATTGAAACTAGGCCCTCTGCCTGCAGATCACCACTTTGCCTTGTACCATGCTACCCGATTACCTCGAGGGAGACCTTGGGCCCCATGCCCAGCGTAGCTGAGCTCAGAAAGTGCCTGGAGTCATGATGAGGGAATGGCATTCATCCCCAGCATGAAGTCAGAATCACTAGACTGTCACACTGAGCTCTCCTTGGACCTGAGAAAGCAAGTCAGCCCCCAAGGGGACAGAGGGCAGGGACAGTTCCCTTCCTCTGAATGATCCCTGCCCTTCTTCCAGGCCCATTTCCACCAGACAGTCTCATTCCTTTATTAGGGATCTCTCCTGTAAGCCTTCCCAAGAAGGACTTCGGTCATCCATCTGAAGCTCCCAGAGGAGAGACTGCCATAGGTCCAGCTATCATGTCCCTTGTGAAGAAAAGGAGCCCAGCTGGTTCTGTGACCTGAATGCTGGTCCTCAGGCAGTATTACTCTGATGCTCACCTGATGTGGAGTACCCCTCTTGGAGGGAAATATTGGAAAACTTGACTTTCTTTGTTAAAAAATGAAAAAACTAAAACCAAGCCTTCCTAGAATTGGTGAATAAGGGAACTGTATTTGTGGGTGTGGGTTTTAGGAATTTGATACATGGTGTTGGATATGTGGATGAAGGCAATGTGATACAGTGGATAGAGCATTGGATTTGGAACTAAGGTACCAATTGGCATAGTGCAGGGACTCTTAAACTTTTTCCACCCAGGATCTCTTTTCACCCAAGAAGTTTTTACATGGGAGCAACTAGATGGCTCAGTCAATAAAGCCCTGGCCCTGAACTCAGGAGGACTCAAGTTCAAATCCAGCTTCAGACACTTAACACTTACTAGTTGTGTGACCCTAAGCAAGTCACTTAATTCCAGTTGCTCATGGGGAAAAAACTTTTACATTTTACATTGACCTCCGGTATACAAAATAGGTATACAAACCAAACATTTACTGATAATAAATCATAATTTCACGATCCCTATAAGGTTGCAAACCATAGGCCAAGAAGTTCAGAGTTCAAATCTTGCCACAGATACTGCCTAGCTGTATATATCTTGGAAAATCACTTGAGTTCTCTCAGCCTCAGTCTCCTCGTCTGTAAAATGGGGTTTAATAACAATAATATAGGGCCATTAGGTGGTGCAGTGAATAGAGCATTTACCCCAGAGTCCTGAATTCAAATCCAGCCTCAGATACTCAATAGATTTGCATTTAACCCTAATGCCTCCAAAAACAACAAAGTAGCAAAAACTCCTACTTCTCAGAGTTGTTTTGAGAATCAAGTGAGACAAAATATGTAAAGTGCTTTGAAAATTTCAAAGAGCTACATAAATACTGGTTATTATTAGGGAAGGTTCATGGAAGGAAATAAGCTCTGTGGTTTGAATGGGTATATATATATATATATTTTACATATATATATATATATATCAGAAAGATAGGAAGACTAATAGGGGATGCTCAGGAATCAAGAGCCTTAGATTCCTAGCCAATCACCATCTTTACTTAATAACTGGTTGTGTGACCTTAAGCAATCACTTTATGTATTTAAGTGTCTGGTTTTTTTGAGTAGGCTGAGTTAGCTGATTTATTTCATCTCCTCTGCTTCTGTGATTCTTTACCTCTGGGGCACTGTCATCCTATCTCAAGGAGGGGGAAATAGTTAAATAGGTTTCTACCAGCCAGGGTATAGCAGCAGCAGAAGAGAGAGGTCTTGGCTTCCCCTTAGAATGTGTGTTCCCCTTCTGCACTCCTTAAAATATTCACACACAGACACAATTATCCCTCCTCCAACAAACACACACACACACACACACAAGTGCACACATCCACTCAGAGGACCTGCTATATTAATTGCAAACACAAAAATAGTAGACTACTCCCTAGGGACAGGTGACACAGGGACTTATCAGAAGATGGTTTCTCAGGTTAAATGCTCCCTTCCCATCCAGAATCCTCTCCTCTGCCAGTCTCTCCCCTTCCCATGCTGCTACACATTCTCCCCAAGAAGGAAGGACTTTGAGGTGAAAAAATCCTAACAGAGGGTCTGTAGGAGGTGTGGGTTGCATTTTCCCTAACCTATTTGTAGGCAGTTTCTGTGTTAGACCTTAGACTTGGGAGTATATGACATTAGAGTGTCCCATTGACTATTTATGTTAGAAGAACAATAGAGGAGAAATTGAAATCCCTCCCATCTCCATGAAATACAATTCAGTCCTCTGAA
This sequence comes from Myrmecobius fasciatus, assembly GCA_023553655.1. Classification (NCBI taxonomy): domain Eukaryota; kingdom Metazoa; phylum Chordata; class Mammalia; order Dasyuromorphia; family Myrmecobiidae; genus Myrmecobius; species Myrmecobius fasciatus. Next base: position 376,287 of record JAJPUD010000844.1, on the reverse strand, counting down.
CAAGAGGACTTGTCTTCCCAGTGCTGAGGTGGCAGATTGCTCTTACCCCTTTGAAAGAGTCCCTTTTCTTCCCCTCCCCAGGCCTGCTGGTTCTCCTGATGACCAGTTCTGTGTGTGTTCAAAGCCCCTTTTCCTCTAGCCAGCCCAGCCAGATTGGTTCCCCTTACTAGACCGACTTTCCCCTTGGTAAGCTAAGGAAGTTGGGTCAAAAGGCTAAATTAAGTACCTTCCAACTCTGAAAAATCTAAGATTCTAGAGCCCTGAGAGGGGAGATTCGTCTAGAACAGGCTGCCTCTTTGTGAAGAATTAGAGGAAGGGGCAGAGGAGCCCTGACTCCATTACAAAGAAAAGAAGAAAAGCATAGAATCTGGGATCCTGAGAGAGGGAGAGAAGACTAAATGTGGAGAAAGCATTTGATTTTTTTTTTTTTTTTTCTTTTCTGAAGCAAATGGAACTGGGGTTGGAAATGGAACTCGGCCAGTTGTATTCTATAATGTCTGACCTCAAGCCAGGAGAGCTCTACTGACAGACAGTGATAGCTCTGACAGGCCAGATGACTGTCCCTGGAATGTTCTGCTCCTGTTCTTAGCTTCCCTGGCTTCCTTCAGGGCTCCACTCAAATCCCTCCTTCCACAAGGGGCCCTTCCCAGCCTCCCTAGCTACTGATATCATAGACCCCCTTCTAGCTATGAGACAGACAGAGGCACACAAACGGGGTGGGGAGATGAGATGACAAAGAGAGGGAGAGATCAGAGAGACATGATGGGAAGATGAGAAAGAGAGAGATGAGAGCGGTATAGAGACGTGACGGTGTGAGAAAGAGACAGACACAAACGGGAAGAAACATGACAGATGAGAGACAGACACACCGAGGGGAGAGACAGAAAGACGTGACAGAGAGAGGAAGACATGGACAAACAGGAAGAGGGAAATGATGGGAGGGGGGCAGATAAGAGAGACTGATGGGGGGAAAGGGAGAGGGGGAGGATATATAGCTTTACCTGTATCTTGTACGCATCTATTCACTTATAGGGCAGGTAGATCGGGCAATGAATGGAGAGAGGACTAGCTTGGAGTTAGGAAGACTAATTTTTGTGAGTTTATATCCAGTCTCAGACACATACTAGGCACTTAACTGTTAACCTGTTTCCTCATCATTAAGTGAGCTGGAGAAGGGGAGGACAAGCACTCCAGTTTTTTTGCCAAGAAAACTCCCTCAAAATGGGCTTATGAAGAGTTGGACAGAACCGAAATGACTGAGCAACAAAAATCATTTACATGTCTTCTCCATTAAAACACGTCTTCCCTGGGGGCAGGGAGTATGGGGATTCTTTTTTGCCTTTCT
>JAJPUD010000844.1:347523-374932 GCA_023553655.1 Myrmecobius fasciatus | reverse complement strand
ATTCATCCTACCAGAGTGATTTCCCATATTACACCTTAGTCAGCCTGGACCAGGCCAGGCCAGGGTGTGCACTATTCTGCTAGTGTTGCCTAAGAGTTACAGCAACCTCTATGTTGGGAATGAGGAGGCAAGACCATTGTAATTGAAATGTAATTTTCCCCTCCACATCCAAACTCCTGGATCCCCTGATTTAGAAGAAGGGATAGAATAGAGAGAGTCTAGTGGTTTCCTTTGTTGTTGAGGATGCCTTGGGGGGAGAGGGGAAGGAGGAGTTTCTGATGGGATCATACTGACCTTTTGAGCTTTTCAGAGAAGTCATTTAGAGTGGAGAGAAGCTGCCTGATATTTCTGTTCTTTGTATTGTTTTGTTTTTTCCTCTTCAGTATGTCCTTCTTCCTTCCCTTGTTAAACTGAGGGGTCACTGAAAATAAGGAGAATATCTACTAGTCAGTCTCTGTATCTGTCTCCAAAAGTCAAAATACTCCCTGGATTGAAATGCAGTCTACGCTATTGCTTTTTGAGCAGCATCTGGTCCACCTTTGTCCCCTTATATAATCTTCCCTGAAGCTGAACGAGCTCAGGCATGGAATGGAAAGCTGCAGGTGTTATTGGACCAAGGAGTGTTGCTGGGCATATGGTAAACCCCCAGGTCCAAGTGGCCAATTGGAGACTAGCCCAATTCCAGCTGGCAGGTACTTAGACTTGCTGCCAGATGGTGTCCGTCTGGTAATGTTAGAGACTGGAGGTAGCTGGGGGCACTTGTGAGGAGGACTTACTCAGGGGACCTCATCCTAGTAACACTCTAGATAAAGTATTTGGGTTTCGAGCAGGCCAGAGGAAGTGACCTGTTGCTGAGGTAACCAGATTATGTCTCCTGCCCAAAAGGGCAAGAATTCTCTTAATTGTTGATATATTCTGCTGTCTCTCCTTGGTGACATGGCTTATAGGTGGCAGTGGCGGGATTCCATGTACTGTAAAAGATGGAGATAGGGATGATGAAGAGCAAAGTGAGCAGAACTAAGAGAACACTACATATGCTAACAGCAGTATTATTTTAAAAACAACTTTGAGTAACTAAGTCATTTTGACTATTATAAATACACAAGTTAAAAATAAAGGACATGTGAAGAAAGATAACTACATCTAGAGAGAAAACTGATAGACATGTATAGAATATATATAGAATATATATGTATAATTACATATACATATATGGGTGTATAGATGTCTATACACAGACACACCTATATGTGTCTAATATAGCCATTTTTAGGGTGGGGAGGTAGAGGGAAGAAAAAGAAATTCACATGATAATTTTGTTGTATATTCGGAGAGAATCACAAGTTATACATAGTAAATGTGCAGTTTCATGTGCAATCATCTTTTTTTATTATACTGTTTTAGAAATGCTTATTTTGTTCCATGAGTTAAAAATACAATAAAAATATTTTTAAGTCAAAAGTATAATAATAGAAATAAGGACATTGTATGACTTTAAGCAAACCAGTTGGAAGGGGAGGTAGGAGTGCATGGGGATGATGAATCAAAATGGTGAAACTCACTTGAGTTCTCTCAAATTCTCCTCCAAACAACTTAAAAATAATGCTTCAAAATGAATCCTGAAGTGGCAGAATCCACACAAGACAAGGTACAGCAATTTTGTAGTCCCAGATCTATCTCACTGGAGAAAAAGTGGAGTGCAGGCAAAGCCCCAGCAAACCAGCAGCAGGCCTTGGTAGATGACTGAATTGGTTTCTGAAGCTCTCAGCCCATAGAAAATTTGTGGCTAGAAGGGAATTACAGGGGGTTTCTTGCTGCCACTGGGAGCAGGGCTCTATTACATTACTTATATGTGGTTTTCAGATTGCAGTCCCAGGGCAAGGAAGAGTACTAGGAGGACCCTGGTTTCATTCCAGGGTAAAAAAAGAGTGCTTGTGGTCACAGACCAGAGCACAGACCAGATGAGCAATGGCCACACCTCTCCTTAGATCTAAAAACTTACAGACCCAACTGCAAAAATCCTGAACCTTGGAACAGTGCCCCTCCGCCTCACGTGAGCCCAACTTTAACATAAAGTTAAAGGCCAAGAAATAAGCTGGAAAACAAGCATACAACAGCAACAAAGAACCTGTCCATGTTACTATCAGGTCGGAGAATGTCAAAACAACTATATCCAAATCCTCAAAGAAAATGTGAATTAATCTTAGGCCGAAAAAAGAACTCTTGGGAGAGCTCAAAAAGGATTTTAAATATCAAAAAGGCATAGTAGAAGAAAACAAATTAGAATTGGGCAAGAAGCTAATGACTCTGGACTGATACAAAGTGAAGTGAGCAGAACCAGGACTACAGTGCACACAGTAACCACAATAGAGTACAATGATTCATTGTGAATGACTTAGCTATTCTCATCCACACAATGGTCTGAGATAATTCCAAAGGACTAGTGATGAAAAATGCTATCCATCCCAGAGAAAGAACTGATGGAATCTGAACATAGATTGAAGCATACATACTTTTTTGAACTATTTCTCTGTGGTTGATTTTTTTGGGCGGGGGGGTCTGTTTCTTTCCCAATATGACAACATGGAAATATATTTTGCATGTATAACATCAAATTGTTTGTTTTCTCAGTGAGGAATTTGAGGGGGAGGGAGAGAATTTGAACCTCAAAAAATTTTTAAATGAATGTTAACACTTGCTTTCACATGTAATTGGTCAAAAATAAAATATTGAAGTTGTTAAAAAGTAAAAAAAAATTTAAAGCAAGTAAATTCCTTTCTCTGGGTCTCTGTTTCCTTTTCTATAAAATGGAGTTAGACTAAATGATCTCTGCATTTCCAATGCTTACCACTAGTCAGATATGTAGCATTCATTCACTAAATGCTTATTGAATGACATATTGTGATATTTGAATAGTATCAAACTGGACTATGAGTGTCATGGGATCGCAAGGACTGCCTTCTGCTCTTTCTGAGTCATCCCACAGCCTAAGAGTTTTAAGTAACAGGACTTTTGACAAGAGTGTGTGCTTGATCATTGACTGAGAGAGAAGTAATCCTGTCCTCCTGTTACCCAGTGATCACCTAATCAAGGACCAGTTCATCTCCTTCCAGGAGACCTTCTCTTCCAGCTCACAGTGATTTTCCCATTCTCTGAACTCCTTTATCACATACTGATTGTATCACACACAGAGTGACTAAGTAAAGTGGCTTAAATGTTTCCTGTCTGTATCTGGCTGCCTCAGCTATATCATATATTTTATATATATCATATATATCATAAATTTCTATATATCTTAGCTATATATCATAAATTTCTAAAAAACAGAGATCATCATATCTGGTTTAGGTTGTGGTTTTGTTTTTTACATCTACCTCAGTGCCTTGCATAATGCTCCCGCATACAATAGGTACTCAATAAATGCTTGTTGAATAGCAGTTTAGTTTCCTTCCTTCCTCCCTTGCCTCTTCCAAGGACAAAAGGGCCCTCCTGTTTCCTGGATCACAGCACATAGCACAGTACCAAGTACATAGTAACTCTTAATAATGTTCCCTTTCTGCTTGTTTTGTGGCAATTTACCTCATGCCCTGGTGGAAAGAGCTCTAGTTTGAAAGTCAGAAGAAAAGTTTGAGTTCTGACTTTGACATTGGCCATGCATGCATCTTCTAAGTGCCTAGTTATTTGGAGGTCGACTACCCCATTAGAATGTCAACTCCTTGAATGTATCAACAAACCATTTTCACAAAAAAGACTATTTTTCCGGGCAGCTAGGTGGTGCAGTGGATAGAGCAATAGCCCTGAAGTTAGGAGGACCTGAGTTCAAATTTAGTGTCAGACACTTAACATTTCCTAGCCAGTGTGATCCTGAGCAAGTCACTTAACCTTAAATGTTTCAGCCAACAAAACAAAACAAACAAACAAAACCACATTTTCCTTATCACCTACAGTCTTCCTTGAAGCCATCTTTCATTTTGTTTATTCTTTTAAAATTTAATATCCAATAGTGTTTTTTTAATCTGTAGGAATTTTATTTTTTTATTAAAGCTTTTGGTTTTCATAATATATACATGGATAATTTTTAACATTCACTCTTAGAAAATCTTGTGTTCTAATTTTTTTCTCTCCCTTCCTCCCACCCATCTTCCCCTAATTGGTAAGTAATCCAGTATTTGTTAAACAAGTGCAGTTCTTCTATACATAGTCCTAGAAATATGCTGAATAAGAAAAATCAGATCAAAAAGGAAAATGAGAAAGAAAACAAAATACAAGCAAAAAACAATAAAATGAATGAAAATACTATGTTGTGATCCACACTCAGTTCTCACACTCCTTTCTCTGGGTTATGTAATATTGTTAAATAAAACTAATGACCTATTAAAGAATTTGATTCTTAAGGTACAAAAGATGCATCAGAAGCAAGGGCTGTCTTTGCCTTTCTTTTGTAATCTTAGCCCCTAGCTCAGTAAATAGTGCATAGTAGGCACTTAATAAATGCTTGTTGACTGACTGTCACCACACTTTAGGGATTCTTTGCTTTTTTTTTTATTATTAGTATTATGAATCACCCTAGAGGTCCGGTGAAACTATACCTCTTCTCATCCAGTCCTTAAACATTTATTAAGCACCTTATGTGCTCATTCTTGTGTCAAGCAGTTGAGGCTACAGAGAAAGGCACAAGACAGTCCTCTCAAGGACTTCATAGTTTAATGGAAAAGACAACATGCAAACAACCATGTACAAAGCATATTCAGGATAATGACCAATGCATTAGACAAAATATGTAGAATTACGAAGGAAATCAGCAGAATTGAGAATTCTCAATAAGCTCATGAAATCTGGGTTAAGACTCTCCCCTCCACTCTGAGGGTTGTTTTCTTCTGTAAGAATGTTCACAACAGTAGCCACCTGGCCCACCTACCTGAGGGGCAGCCATTCTGCAAGCCTCGAAGCCCCTGGCTAAAACCTGAGCCATTGTTGTGACTCTCTTTCAGTCCCTGCTGTTACTGGGGCTTGTGGCCGGCGTCTGCCTGGGCCTGAACTTGATCTTCATCACAGCCTACCTGATTTGCTTGTGCTGCTGCAGCCAAGATGAGGAGGTGCAGACCAAGCAGCCCAGATCCTCCTGCATCACCTGGACCTCTGTGGTGGCTGGTCTCATCTGCTGGTGAGTGCCCTGGCCCAGAAGGGGAGGGCTGGGGAAAGGCCCCTGAGGGCCCCAGGGAGGAGAGGGGGGACAGTAACAGGACCCTGTTACATTTGGGTTTTGGTTGGGAGCCATCTGAGTCAGGCAGTCATGACCAGGAGGTGCCTAGTTCTACCTTAGGTGCCCTTCCCACCCAATCTCCTGCCAGGATCTCCTCATGACTAGACTTGTTGCTGTTCATTTATTTCAGTCGGGTCTGACTCTTTGTGACATCATTTGGGGTTTTCTTGACAAAGATAATGGAGTGGTTTGCCGTTTTCTTCTGCAGATCATTTTACAGATGAGGAAACTGAGGCAAACCAATGAAGTGATTTGCCAGGGCCCCAAAGCTAGCTTGATTTGAACCAGGAAGATGAATCTTCCTGATTCCTGCCCAGGAGCCACTTAGCTGTCTTATGACTAGGCCAGTAGCAGCATTTTTCCTTAAAAAACAAACAAAACCTCAAGTTCTCTATTATCAAATGATTAGAATCCTGAGAGCATGGATTACATAGGGTTGATTGTCTTGAGAAATCAGGCAACAGACATTTATTAAGTGCTTACCATTGATAGGGCCTGGAGTCAGGAAGACTCATCAAACCTGGTCTCAGTCGCTTATTAGCTATGTAACCCTGGGCAAGGCACCCGTAATCCTGTATGCCTCAGTTTTCCTATCTGTAAAATGAGCTGGAGAAAGAAATGACGAACTATTCCAGTGTCTTTACCAAGAAAACCCCAAATGGAATCATAGTGTTGGATACACCTTAGCAACAGCTAAAGGTAACTTTAGTGATCAGGCAACCCCCACTTATTTAATGTATACTTTGTGCCAAGTACAAGTGTGGTACAATAAGAAAGCCAGTCCCTGTCCTCAAGGAGCTTACATTCTGATGAAGGCAATCCGCAAGAGGGAGCGGGAAAGTGGGTGGGGAGAGAAGGAAGCCCCAAGCTTGCTGCTGAAGTCCAGAAAACAAAAGTTAGCCAGGTTGTACCACTTCCAGAATCATGAGCTCATCCATGGGAGAAGGGAAATGGGGCTGGAATAGCAGAAGAATGTTGTAGGTTGAGAATGCCACAAGGGGAGCAAGTCATTGTTCCTGGGTGAGAAAAGAAGTTTCAGGGTGAGATTGCAACTGAGGAGTAATATTAAAACTGAGAAACCCAATAAAGGACAAAGTCCAGAAAGTCAGCTGAGAGTAGAATGATGATTGAACTTCATTAATCAGGAAGGATGGGTCATTCCACAGCTGGCGTGGGTTTTGTCAGCTCTAAGCCAAAACCACCAGCAAGGGCTCTCTAAATAATCAGTCTGGCACTACGCTGAACAGATTATTCACTGGGCAGCTATCCCAGGGTTAGGTGCTTTTCTGACCTCTGTCTCTACATGTTCTCTTTTCTTTCTTCTGAATGCTGTTCTTGGAGAGTGGGATCAAAACAAAGCCAGATTTTATCCCAGAATCAATTTCATCTTCAGAGTGGATCAATACCTTTTAATGCATTAGTCAGTTCTTTCAAGATGCTTTGGAAATTTGAGATTTTAATGCTGAATACTCTGCCTCCCCATCCCTTTCATCACTGGATAGTAGGAAGCCCCTTTGTTTCTGGGCCTTCTATGAGTTTTTCTGATTGCAGTTGACATTCTATAGAAGTTCTTCCAAAAAGGTTATACCACACATTTAGTAATAATAGGAAATAGGATCATCATTTAGAATTTTTAATGCCTTTTAAGAATATCTGGTGCTCTTAAACAGTCATATCAGGAAATATTGTTCTCTTTAACACTAGTAATAATATTGTGCATTAAGGTTTCAAAGTGCTTTATAAATTCTTATTTGATCCTCATAACACCTTTGATGGATAAGTACTGTTGTTATTCTCATTTTACAAATGAGGAAACTGAGGCACAATAAGGACCACATAAGTGTCTGAGATGAGGTTTGAAGTTGGCTCTTTCTGATTCCAAGTCCAGTACTCTATTAACTGTACCATCAAGTTTCTCTTTAAGAGAAAAGAAAGCATCAAGAAAGTGATTTGGTATAGTGAAAAGAATGTTGGACCAAGAGTCAGGTGACCTCTTTCAATCCTAACTCCACAAATTGTAGAGACCTTTGAGATAATTCTAATCCAATCTTAGCATTTTATATATGAAAAAACAGAGCCAGAGAAGGAAAGGGATTTTACACATTCATATAATATTTAGGGGGATGTGGAATCTGTCTTCAGCTATTGAAGGGTATCATCTAAAAGAGATCAGAAGCATGAAGTATGTTTCGGCTCAGTTTGGTAAAGAAGACCATTCTAACAGAACTTGGCCAGCAATGGTGCTAGCTAACGAAAGGGAAAATTCTTCATTAACCCACAGTATTCAAGTAAAGGCTGGCTATCCTTCCAGGGATGTTATAGGAAGGGTTACTGCATTGGGAATCAATCTTTTAAGTCCTTTTTCAACTCTGAAATGTAACATAATTTGGATCAATGGGAAATATGTGATGGGAGGAATGAGAATTTTAAATGGTGAAACAGTGACATTAATTGAGGAAAATCCCAGTTAGGGAGGCATAAAAAGAAATTAGTGTGGCTGCTTAGGGAATTCCCTAACAAATTCTTATTTATTTTAAAAAACCTATGCAAAAGAAGGAAACGAAAATGTCTACTGTGGAAAGTTTGCTGTTGTTATTTGTCCTTTATTCTCAAAAAGGACCATGACATCAGAGATGTCATGAGGTTCAAGTAAATTGGATTGAAATGAAGGAGGGTTGTGCAAGTCCCAGCCTTATTTTTCCCCTCCAGAGTTATCTAGGTCCAGATGTAGATCAGATTGAGTGGAAATGGCTTGGGAGCAGTGGGAGATATTGGCCTTTTGAAGCTAAGGATTCTTAACAGGTGTCCATCTGACTTAGGCAACTGACCATTCAGTGACTGAGATTGGGTAAGAAATGTGGCCAAGAATGGCCTCTTTTACCCAGTCAAAAATAAAATAAAATAAAATTGTGTGTGAGCCTGGGAGAAAACCCTCAGGGTTTCTGGCCAAAACAGAGAATTGCTATTTTTGTTTACTCTGAGCCAATCAGGGCCTAAATAATGACAAAGTGGGGCTTGGTCTGGGACCTAGTGTTGGTTAGTCAGTGAGAATTAGTTATTTGGTATAAGGCATGGTCCTAGCCCTTAAAGATGAAGATATTTTTGGAGGTTTCAGTGATCAATATTTACATTCCTTTAGGCAGAGCATCCACAGGTAAAATAGGATACAAGGTATCATACCCTTACGATACCCTGTATGGACAGAGGGAAGGGAAGAGAAAGAAGAAAGAAAAGAATAGAGGGAGCTGTGTTGCCCAACTGGCCAGTTCCAGTAGGGTCCCCAGTAGAACAGCTGGTACTCTTTTCCACAGAGATTGTTATTTGTCTTTTGTTCTTGAAGAAGACCATGACATCAGGAAGGTGATATATGACATGTAAGTGAATTGGATTTAATAAGCAAGGGTGGGTTATGCAAAGTTGTGCAAGGGTTGCTTTCTCCTCTGGAGTTACCTGGATCCGGTGGCAAGACATAGCCTAGAAACAGGTTCTCTTCTTTCCATCCTCCTTCCCCTTACCTCTAATTTTTGTTTTGGTTCTTATTCATAGTGCTGCAGTGGGAGTTGGTTTCTATGGAAATAGCGAGGCCAATGATGGGGTATACCAATTGATCTATTCCTTGGATAACGCCAACCACACCTTCTCAGGGATTGATGAACTGGTAAGGATTTTGGGATGGGCACTACCGCTGCTATGAGGACAAAGGTAAAACAGATCTTGGAGTTAATTTGCCAAAGTCTTCTTTGAGTTTCCAACACAAAGGTTTGTACTACTTGCCTCTACCAATTTTTGTTTGAGTTTCCCCTTCTATGGGCCTATCCTTAGGTCCAACGAAGAAAACAGGAACAGGAGTGATAAAGGAACTATCTTACTAGAATCTATGGGGCAGAAAAGGCTCTAGACAGTGCCTAAAGAAGGAATTAATTGCACTTATTTTCAGAAGTGCCTGAAGACATCCCTTTATGATTCTCTCAAGGGTCTTTGTCTGAGAGCATTTCACATCACTTTGCAAATTCTTTTTTTCTTTCTAGACCTTGAAACTATAATGAGAGCCAAGAAATTCTAGTTCTTTTACTAAAAAAGTGCCTTCTTACTCAGTTTAGAATATTAGTAGAATCTTTAAAGAACACATGTGTAAACAGGATGTTTATCTAGATATATGGCACAGAGATCCATGAAGTTTATATGTGTATGTGTATCTATATGTATAGATGTACACACATAACAGAATCCTTTACAATCCGATGTATTTCATTTTATTTTTTTTAAAACATGATTCTGCAAAGAGGTCCATAGACTTCATCAGACTGTCAAATGGATCTGTGACAAAAAATGGTTAAGAGCTAATTTAGGGTTTTCTGGGCATATTCTTAAGTCAAGGTCCTCAGAATTGAGGACTGAAATGAGCAGTAAGCTTTAAAAAAAAATAGATTCATCTTTTGTTTTTATATTGCTCACTTTCCTCCTTCCTTTCTTCTAGAAAGCAACCTCTTATAACAAGAACTTTAAAAAAAAAGTGCGTGAGGGGGAGTTTTAGCAAATTTGATCAACATAGAAAAAAGTGCTATGTTCTATGTGTGTGGACCCCAGCTTTTGTGAAGGAGGGGAGGGAAATGTGTTCTCATATTTCTTCTTGGGGTCAGGTTTGTTCTTTTTTGCAATATTTGATTTCATTTATTTTCTGGTGATGGTTCTTTCTGTTGACATTTTTTTATACTCCTTTTATGTGATGTTTTCTTCACTGCTTATTTCACTTTGTACCAGTTTGAGTCTTTACAAACTTGTCAATATTCATCATGTTTCTTATAACACAGTAATAATAATTATGTTAATTAACCACAATCTGTTTAGTTCCCCCAGTCAATTCTTCCATGGGGAATATATTTTTAACAAATCAAATCTCTTGAGAAAGGGCATGGATATTTAGTCACTCTATTTGCATAATGCCAAATAGTTTTCCAGAGCATTTGTAACAGTTCATGGCTCTGCCCACCATATGTTGAATGTGTTTGCCTTTCTACAACCCTTCCATTGACTATTCCCATTTTTTGTCATTTTTGTCAGTTTTCTGTGATTTGTGATTTGAAACGTTCTTTTGTATAGTTGTTAATTGTAAATTTATTTTGAAGTTTGTTCATCTCATCTGGCTACTTATCTATTGGGAAATGGCTTTTGGACTTATGTATTTTTATTGTTTAAAAATGTATGAAATGGTTATCAAACTCTTACCAGAGTTATTTGATACAAATATTTTTCTCATTTGACTTCTTATCCTAGATGTTAGTTTTTCTTGTACAAAAGCTTTTCCATTTTATTTGATCAAAATTATCTATTTAGCTTATATAATTGCTGCAATGAGTTTGAGTAAAAATTTCCCCCCTACCAATAGCTATGAAAAATACTTGATTTATTTCCCTTCCAATTTTAATGATATGATCTGTAATAGTCAGGTCACAAATCTATTTTGAATGTATTGTGTAAGTTAGTCTTAACTTGATTGCTGCCAGACAAGCAGTAGGCCTTTTAATAAGTAGAGAAGAAGCCATAATTTGTTAAATGCTGACCCTCGGCTTAGAGATAATACTTCACCTCAAAGTATCTGGATTCAGAAAGTATCCATCCAGCTCTGAGATTTCTGCTCTCCCAGATGTGATAACTTTTCCCATACTTTGCGATTGAAAGAAGGATACAGGAAGAAAGGAGAATGGTTTGAACTGAGGGGAAATGGAACTATTGGCCATCTACTCTCTGTAAGACTACTGCAAGTTTGATCTCATTGTGACTGATAATTAGTGCAGTGTCAAATGTTGAACCCCAAAAGATCCAGAGACTCTGGGTAATGCTTAATGGACTCCTTATTCAAATCTGTTCACTACTAAGACTACTCTGTTGTGATCAGAGAATTTAGACCATGAGCTCTTGAGCTCACTCTAACAGAGTTTGACCTATATTTATTTGTATGTTCTCCTACCCCTCCTCCTCTAAGCTGCTCATACAATATAATCCCTTGGTCTCTCAGAAAGGGCTCATCTTAAAGAGGCCGCTATTCTTTTTCCAAATTTATAGTATCACAGACTTAGAACTGGAGGAGATCTTAGAGGCCATTGAGTCAAACCCCTTAGTTTACAGATGAGGAAACTGAGCTGAGAGAAGAGGTAATTAGCAAGTATTAGCCCCATTTTACCTATGGAAAATCAGAGGCTTTGAGAGATGATTTGTTCGCCTTAGAAGCAGGATTAGGCGGCCACCTCTACAGAAATCTGTTTCTCTGAGATGTTAAATCAACAGAAGAATGAGATTGTAAAGAACAGATCCGATATCTAGGGAAGGAGAATTTTCATGTGTTGATTCCCTTTCCAATCCAGCTTCCAGGAGTATGTACTGCCAAACCCTGAAGATTTAAGGTTACTGTCCCATTGACTAGAAAGGATTGGGTATAGATAAGTTAGATTGGGGGGGGGGGTTTAAAGTGAGTGTGGAGAAATTTGAGAAAGGGCATAATCAGCAGTAGAGTCACTAGGATAGAAAGAATTGAAAAGGATGTGGTAATAATAAATTAAATTTCTGTAGCTCTTTAGGACTTACAAAGTGCTGGACATATTTTTTTCATTTGTCTTCTCAGCAGTTTTGAGGTAGATAGCAAACATTATTGTCTCCGTTTTACAGATGGGAAATACAAGGTTGAGAAGTGAAGTGTGTGTCCTAAGGTCACGTATCATATAGACAGTAAGTGGAACATCTAGGATTAAACCCAGGCTTCTTGCTTCCAAATTAGGAGATCTTCCAACTATGCCATGGCCACCTCCAGACACAGTCCATTATGACAGCTGGATTTGATGTATCTAAAATTTAGAGTGAGCATGAATTTCCTGGACAGCTCTACCTCTACCTTCCTCATACCAGATGCTTTGCACTGAAGGAATGCCATGGGAATTCCTCTATTGGCATTTTGAATGCTGTCCAGAAGTTTGAAGAGCCTGGCTCTGGTCTCCCTACTCCCAGCTCTCATTGGTAGAACTAAGAGTAATCTGTCTAACCATTCTGGAAAGCAATTTGGAATTATGCAAAAAAGTTACTGAACTGTACATGCTCTTTGACCCAATGATACCACTGCTAGGTCAATATTCTAGGGAGTATCCTTGTAAATGTTTAACAACCCGCTTTCCTGAAATATGTGCGTGCCTTGTATTTTTAAGTTTAATCTGACTTAACATTTTTTCTGTCCCTTTTTAAAGGGCAAAACAATCAACAAAACAATAAACCAAAGCCTGATTTGCAGTGTTTGCTGATTTCAGAGATGTAAATACTCACACTGGAAATCTAACAATTGGCCCTTGTGAGTAGCCACAAGCTAACTAGCTCCAGCACACCCTTACTTGTGCCTCACAGAAATCAGAGAAAAAGGGAGAAGTCCTATATGTGCAAATATATTTGTAGCAGCAAATTTTGTGATGACAAGAAATGGAAACAAAAGGGGATGGCTATTAATTGGGGAACAGTTCAACAAATTAGGTTAGATATTTGAATGTAATAGAATATTATGGTTCTATGAGAAATTAAGGAAAAGTTCTTTTCAGAGGACTTTGAACAGAACCATACTTCTCTTTAACATTGGTGAAAGAACTGAGGCTCAGAAAGAGGAAGCTCCACTGGGAAGCCCCAAAGCTATGAACTTGCATTCAGACATATGACCAACATGTGGAGAATGTACTGTGTCTCCTGCACAGTGGAGTTGGGAAGGAGAGGGGTTCCCTCATTCCCTATGATGGGAAAAGATAAAATGACCTTTTTGTTTCCATCTTATAACCTACATCCAGAATTGGACTTTCTGGCCTTTGGGATTTATGGGTAAGATCTAGATATATATAAAAAAAAAATACAGGATCTCCCTGAAAAGAAGAACATAAAACGAAAGTCTCCACCTTTGCCCTGGTATGCTCTAATCTTGGGATATTTCTCTTCATTTTCCTCCAATCCAGTAAATCCTCAAAGAATAGGACTATGTGTTTGTCCTATAACTGTTCCATGTCTCTCTATTTCAACTGAATGTTTTACCACTGAGAAGAGTCTTCTGTCTATAAACTACTACATTGCTTTCATCTCTAATTTTCTCTATGGTGTGTGTATGTGTGTGTGTTTCCCCTTGAGACCATTACTGTTAAGTGATTTACCCAGAATCACACAGCTATTAAATGTCTGAATTTGAACTCGGGACCTCCTGACTCCAGAGTCAGTGTTCTATGCATTGTGCCACCTAGCTACCCCTCATCCCTTATTCTCAACCTGGGGGCTTTGAGGAACAACTCTGTGGGAGAGTTTGCTGGTAGTTTGGGACAGAAAGGTAAATCCCACAAGGTTCCTAGTACCTGTATTTGAGAAAACGTGGTAGAATAGAGGGGAAAGCTTTACCTCATACTGGAGGACACCTCAAAGTCCCCAGGATATAGTGGCAAAAAGCCTAAGAGTGAGCTTCTTGTGACATATATTTCAGCTTCTGGAGATTGGTCCCAAGAATGAGTCTATTGATCATCTCATAAGCAATGTGAGATTAGGCAGGGAAGGGACTAAGTTTAGGAATGGGTCTATGGAGATTGTTTCAGCTAGGGGCTTAGAACATGTGGTCCTATTCTGGGTATTGAGTGGGAGGAAAGAAAATTTAATACACACTTAATTCATCCATTTGCCTGTTTATTCCCTGCAAGGAAGGAAGGAACAAGCATTTATTAAGTGTTTCCTGTGTTCTAAGCACTTTACAAATATTATCTCATTCAGCCCTCATAACAACCCTGGGAGGTACACAGTATTTATTATCTCCCATTTTATAGATGAGAAAATTGAGGCAGACCACAGAAATTAAGCATGAGACCAGATTTAAACCCAAGTCTTTCCGACTCTAGTGCTCTATCCATTGTGTCACCAGCTGCCTCTAGCCATGAAATGAGGAAAACCTTTGAATGCCTCTAAGTACTGATTACTTTCCTGGCTTCTTCACCAATTTCAATACGAATTAATTCTATTGGGGGGGAGGGCACATAACAGCCAAGCCTATCTTTGGAAGAAATCATTTCACTAGAAGTAGATTCCAGTTCAAATCTTGACTCTGACTTTGTAAGCTCTGTGACCATAAGTGAGTCACATCACCATTCAGTCTCTTCATCTGTAAAATTAGGATACTAATAGCACCTAAATCTCAGAGTTGGAAGGATTGAGAGATAATACATGAAACTCACTTTTCAAATCTTCGCTTCAAAAATTTGACCAATATTGTTAATGATTTGTTGGGAGAGAGGATATAGGGAAGAAAAGCTGGTATGAAGAGGGAATTCCTTTATGCGGGAATGATCAAACAAGATTGAGTCCTCAGCTTTCTATCCCTTCAATACCACCATAATTTTCTTATTAACAGCAATCCTGTGTCTAAGAAGAGATGCTATGCAGACAAAACGTGTCCCAATCTTTGTACCCATAATTCTATCCCATGGTCCAGTAACCTTTACTTACTGATAGCATAGTGACTCAACTCTTTGGCAGGTCTAGGATTTTCTAACTTGTTCTGTGATTGGTAGAGACTAGGGTGATAACATCACCATAATCTATCTCTAGTATGGTTTCCCGCTCAGTGCAGGTGAACACTGAGCCAGTTTGGGTGCAACAAAAGTGGATGGAGCCCTCCATCCTGGAAAAGCAGTATTGTGTAATAGAAGTCATAAAATCTAGATTTTATCTCTGTCAGAGAGAGAGAGAGAGAGAAAAGGAGAGGATGGGGAGAGGAGGAAAAGGGGAAGTGGAGGGGAGAAGAGAGCGAGCAATACATATACACGTATGTATTTTGTATTTAATTGTTTGCATATCATCTCTTTGAGTGTGAGCTTTTTGAAGACATGTTTCATTTTAGAATTTTATTTGGCTAAACATTTCCCAATTACATTTTAATCGGGTTCTGGCAGGTAATGTGTCAACACCTTTGGTGTAGATAATCTGTGGCGTGGGAGGCCTGCCCATTCCTCACTGCTGCTACACTGCCAACCCACCTTCTCTGGTAGCTCATTTCTCTGATGACTTCCATCACACCCTTTCTTCATTAGTTGCCTTATTAAATGGGAAATTATGGCATATTCATAATTGCAAATTGACAAGTTGTATTTATTGGTGAAAGTTTTCTGTGTTTTTTTTAAATGCATTTATAAGCTACTAAACTATGAGTAGTAACATACAGTAGAACTGAGCATAAATGTCAGAAGACCTGAACTTGGTATTGAGCAAGTGTGCAAAATCTAGTATCTCTTGTTTTCTTCAATCAGTAAGCATTTATAAAGTACTTACTATATGCTAGATACAGTGCTAATCACTGGGGATCCAAAAGCCAAAATGAAATAAGTCTTTGCCCTCAAGTAACTTATAATTTAACAGGAAAAACAACATGTACCTATATTTAATTTCATTTTATTTACAAAACATATGTATGGGTAATTCTTCAACACTAACCCTTACAAAGCTTTCTGTTACAAGTTTTTCCTTCTTACTCCCCACCCCTCCCCTAGATGGCAGGAAGTCCACTACATGTTAATTATGTTAAAATACTTGACAAATCGAATATATGTATGCATATTTCCACATTTATCATTGTTGTGCAAGAACAATTGTTATCTACAAGAAAGAAATATCAGATAAAGGAAACATAATGTGAGCAAACATCAATCGAGAGTATGAGAATGTTATGTTGTGGTCCACATTTCACATCCCTTTCTCTGGGTGTATATGGCTTTCTTCAGTGAACAACTGGAACTGGTTTGAAACATTTCATTGTTGAAGAGAGCCATGTCCATCAGAATTGATCATCATATAGTATTGTTGTTGCCATGTATAATGATCTCTTGGTTCTGCTCATTTCACTCAGCATCAGTTCGTGCAAGTCTCTCCAGGCCTCTCTGAAATCATCCTGCTGGTCATTTTTTACAGAACAATAATATTCCATAACATTCATATACCATAATTTATTCAGCCATTCTCCAATTGATGGGCATCCATTCAGTTTCCAGTTTCTAGCCACTACAAAAAGGGCTGCCACAAACATTCTTGCACATGTGGGGCCCTTTCCTTCCTTTATGATTTCTTTGGGATATAAGCCCAATAGAAATGCTGCTGGGTCAAAGGGTATGCACAGTTTGATCACTTTTTGAGCATAGCTCCAAATTGCTCTCCAGAATGGCTGTATCCGTTCACAGCTCCACCAACAATGTATCAGTGTCCCGGCCTTCCCACATCCCCTCCAACATTCGTCATTATCTTTTCCTGTCATTTTAGCCAATCTGACAGGTATGTAGTGGTACCTCAGGGTTGTCTTGATTTGCATTTCTCTGATCAATAGTGATTTGGAGCACCTTTTCATATGACTATAAATAGTTTTAATTTCATCCTCTGAAAATTGTCTGTTCATATCCTTCAACCATTTATCGATTGGAAAATGGCTTCAATTCTTATAAATACGAGAAAATTCTCTATATATTTTAGAGATGAGACCTTTATCAGAACCCTTAAATGTAAAGATAATTTACCAATTTATTGCTTCCCTCCTAATCTTGTCTGCATTGGTTTTGTTTGCACAAAAACTTTTTAACTTAATATAGTCAAAGTTATCTATCTGGTTTTCAATTAAGAGTTTCAGTTCTTCTTTGGACATAAATTTATTCCATCTTCACAGGTCTGAGAGGTAAACTATATTATGTTCCTCTAATTTACTTATAATATCACTCTATGTCCATATCATGAACCCATTTAAATCTTATCTTGGTATGTGGTGTTAAATGTTGGTCAAGCCCTAATTTTTTCCACACTAGTTTCCAATTTTCCCAGCAGTTTTTGTCAAATAGTGAGCACTTATCCCAGAAGCTGGGGTCTTTGGGTTTATCAAAGACTAAATTGCTATAGTTATTGCTTAGTTTGTCTTATGATTCTATCCTATTCCACTGATCGACTACTCTATTTCTTAGCCAGTACCAAATGGTTTTGATGGCTGCTGCTTTGTAATATAGTTTTAGATCTGATGTACCTATATTTGTCAATTCAGGGCATATATTAGTCGATACAAAATGTTCAAAATGATTACAAGTTAAGGGAAGGCACTAGGAGAGATCAAGAAAGATTTTGTGTAAAAACTGTTTTGAATGAGTTTTGAAGGAAACCACGAATTTTTAGAAGGATTGAGGAAAGAATACATTTTGTGCATGAGACAAGGCCATTGCAAAGTCCCAGAGACCAAAATGAAACATCATGTTTGAGAAATAGTAAGCTAGCTGATGTCATAGTGCATAAAGCTCCCCAGCCTATAGTCAGGAACACTCATCTTCTTCAAGTCACTGTGTGACCCTAAGCAAGTCACTTAACTCTGTTTGCCTTAGTTTCCTCATCTGTGACATGAGTTGGAGAAGGAAATGGCAAACCACTCCTGGATTTTTTTTTTTTTTTCAAGAAAACTCTAGATGAGATTATGAAGAGTTGAACATGACTGAAAAACAACTAACCACCACCAAAATAGACCATTATAACTGGATTTTGGAGTGCATGAAAGGGAATTATGTGGAAAAAAAAAAAGACTTGGAAGTGTTTGTAGACAAGGGAAATGGCTTAGAAAAACTCTGAAATGTGGAGGGATCAGAGGTTGTGATGAGTATAAAAATAAATTTAGGAAAAGATAAAATAATAAAGGAATTTCAGAGTTCTTAATCATAAAAGTGAAGGTAATAAGAATTGAGTAGGTTAAGAAATTGAGAGGTTAGGGCCTTTTCGGGAGCCTGAACACATATGTTGAGATTCCCTACTATAAAGAAAGAGGTTGCAATAGAAAAGGAGACTGTGAGCCAGGCACTGAATTCACTGAGAGAGGCTGAAAATTATCCTGGGAAACAGTGGAGAAAAAGCCACTGGACTCTGGATTGGATGATAAATTTGGATAGGTACAACTTGTAACAAAGGATAACCAAGGACACAGCATTATCCAAGTTTCAAAGAAGACCAGAAAATGAAAAGCGGATGGGGGAAGAGATCTGAAATGAAAGTTTATTCATTACAGAATGGGTAATGGGGGTGGAGATAGAGCATAGTCTAAGGGATGGGTATACAGGGAGTATCTGTGGGAGTAGGTTCATGATGAGAGAGAGAGAAGGCACCAGGGTTGGAGAGGCAGAGTCTAGTTTTTTGGCAGTAACACGGTGTTCAGGAGAATAAGGACTGGGAGCTGGTTAGCCATTAGGAAATGAGCTCAGAGTATCAGTAGGTGAGAGGAAGCAGGTGAATAGAATATTCAAGCATGGGCAAAGCCTGTAGCTCTCATTCTTCCCTTGTGAGAAGGAAAACAAACTGAGAAGAAAAGATTTTCAGCACTACAATAAAACAAGCAAAGTTACTAAGTTTTCTTCTTGGTATCCTCCACAATATCAAACAATAATAAAATTATTTGTTTTCAAAACAGAAGCTAAGGGAAACTTTTACCCCAAACTCATTAAATATAGCTTTTGGTACACAGTACTTGTCTGGTTTCTGGGTATCCACACTGGGCCCTCATGGGTCAAATGAGGCCTGCTTGACTGCTCTCAGACCTGCTTAATATTTTTATCAGAAATAATTGTCCCCAAGTATATATAACATAGAAGAGGCAGCATGGTATAATGTAATGATTCCTGAAGTATGGTCTGCAGGCCCCCTGGAGGTTCCAAAGACTTACAAGATCCATGAATTTGAAATTATTTTCACAATAGTACTAAGACATTATTTTCCTTTTAAAATACTCCTTTCTTTTCCAACTACACATCGGTGGGAGGCCAAATTTTCTTTATATACTTTGTATTCTTAAACCAAAGCAATATATTGATTGCAGAAACAGATGAATCTAGTTGTCTTTTGTTAATCCAGATATTAAAGAGGTCTGCAAAAATATGTAAAGCAATGCCATTCTTCCCATTATTTTTTTTTTTATTTTGGAAGTTTATTTTTTCATTAAAACTTTATTCATGTTAACATGTAATGGGTATATTATTGTCTTTTAAAAGAATTATAAATATTTTATTTTCATTTTTTAATAATAGCTTTTTATTTTCCAAAATATATGCAAAAATAGTTTTCCTCATTCACACTTACAAAACTTTGTGTTCCAAATTTGTAAATATTTTTTAAATGTTATCAGAGTATATAATGTGGAGGTGGAGAACTGGCAACAGCTCAACTCTTCTAACATTCCCACCAAACAATTTTAAAATAATTCTTCAAATCAAATTTGGGAATATCAGGTCAAGGTGAGATATTTTTCCAGCCTAAAACAATTTAGGAAGTCAGGAAAAGAGGTCTGTGACCAGGAAGGAGTCAGCCCAGAGCATGACAGATGTACCAGCAGAGGGGACTGCAATAGCAGCAGTATTCCAGAGATGGTAAGGGACTTAGGCAACTGGTCAGAAAGAGATCATAGAGGATTTCTGTGCTGTCACTGGGTACAGCTGATGCTGATTGACAACTCTATTGTCCATATGCAATTCTGGATCACAATTCCAAGGAAAACTTAGGGTTGGTCACAAGGAAGCAGAGGTCCTCCTTGCAGTTCCAAGATCAAGAGGAGTACCAGCTCTTGTAGCTACATGGGAACAAGGATTCTTCTTGGGAAACGACTAGAGCACAGGCCAAGAGAGCACTAAACACACTTCTCTCTGTGTCACACCATCTTGGAAGTACTAAAATCTTGTAGACCTCTAGAACCAGCTCTGAAAATAGCAGCACAAAAAAGCCTAAAGCTTGGGTCAGAGCATTCCTGTCCCCAGGTGAGCTGAACCAAACTTTAATATAACCTTCAAAGTGAAGAAGTAGACTGGTAAAAATAGCAAACTACAACAACAATAAACTTTAAATATAAAAAAAAACTATTATAGTGGCAAGGAAGGAAGGTAGAAGAGGAAGACAACAATGTGACAGCTACAATGGAAGCCTTGAGGAAATATATTAATTGCCCAACCCCAACAAAAATTCCTGGAAAAAGTAAAGAAAAAGATAAGAGTGGTAGAGGAAAAAATGGAAAAAGAAATGAGAATGATACAAGAAAATCATTAATAGAACACTTAGAAAGAATCTACATAAATAAAAGACAGGAATGTGATTCAGTTATGTTGGGATGATCTCCAAAAAAGGAGGGAGGTGAGAATGCGGAATGCACTGGAAATAGGGAATAGGGAGAGGTAGAATGAGGAAATTTTTCTCATATAAAAGGCATGCAAGGATGAGCTTTTATAATGGAACAGGCAGGCAGGCAGTGCTTGAACCTCATTCATCAGAATTGGTTCAAAGAAGGAAGAATATAGATCACTCAGGTGGTTATAGAAATCTGTCTTATCCATTACAGAAATAGGAGGGGAAAGAGGAGATACAAGATGGAGTGGGTGAGAGTGATAAAAGGAAAGATGGATTAAGGCAGGCTGTGTTCAGAAACAACAGATTTTTGAGGAGGGATAGGATAAAAATAGAGAAGGATAAACAGAAGAAAATTGGCTGGAGGAAAATACACAGTATTGCTGTGAATGTGAATGGGATAAGCTCACTCATAAAAC
Organism: Myrmecobius fasciatus; assembly: GCA_023553655.1. NCBI lineage: Eukaryota > Metazoa > Chordata > Mammalia > Dasyuromorphia > Myrmecobiidae > Myrmecobius > Myrmecobius fasciatus. The sequence continues at coordinate 354,088 of JAJPUD010000844.1, read as the reverse complement.
AGAGGCAGATAGCAGAATGGATTAGAAATTAGAATCCAACAATATGTTGTTTATAAGAGACACAACTTGGGAACAGAAAGACACAGAGTTAAAATTAAGGGCTGGAGCCGAATCCATTTTACTTCAGCCAAAGTAAAAAAAGACAAGATAGCAGGCTAAGCAAAAATAGACTTAATTAAAAGAGATAATCAGGGAAACTACAATTTGCTAAAAGATACCCTAGACAATGAAGAAGTGTCAAAATTTTTTATACTTGATAACAACCTTTTTCTCAAATATAGAGAGCTAAGTTAATTTTTTTTTTTTTTAAAGTAGAGTCATGGAGCAACTAGTTGGTATAGTAGATAGAGCACCAGTCCTGAAGTCAGGACTTCCTGGCTGTGTGACCTTGGGTAAGTCACTTTATCCCCAAATGCCTTAGCAAAAAAAAAAATGTATATATATATATAGTCACTCCCTAACCAATAAATGGTTAAAGGACACAGTTTTTAAACAGTGCAGTTTTTAAAAGAAGAAAGCAAAACTGTCTATAGTCAGATTTTTTAAAATGCTCTAAATCATTATTGATTAAAGAAAAGGCAAATTAAAACAATTCTGAGGTACTACCTCACACGTATCAGAAATGACAAGTGCTGGAGGAGATGAGGGAAAATAGGTACATTATTAGCTTTTGATGGTTATAAACTGGTCCGAGCATTCTGGAGAACAATTTGGAACCATGCCTAAAAGTATGTGATACTGTGTATACTCTTTGATCTAACAGTACCATTACTAGATCTATACCCCAAAGAGATCAAAATAAAAGAAAATGGACATAGATATTTGTGCCAAGTCTTTTTTTTTTTTTTTTTTTTTTTGGTGGCAGAGAACTGAGAATTGAGGAGATAGTCATCAATTGGTAAATGGCTAATTTATTGCGATAGAGTACTATTATGGTAGGAGAAATGACAAGGGAAATGGTTTCAGAAAAAAATGTAGCAAGATCTATTTGAACTGATATAATGTGAAGTGAGAATAACTGGGGAGGTCATTGTGTATAGTAATAGCAATGTTGTGATGATGATCAACTGTGAAAGACTTGACTATTATGATCAATGCAGTGATCCAAAATAATTCTAAAGGACTCATGATGAAAAAATGCTATTCACCTTCAGAACTAATGAACTGAGTGCAAATTGAAATATAATTTTCATGCTCTTTTTTATTTTTTGTGATATAATATGGAAATACGTTTTGAGTGGTTTCACATGTATAATTGATTTGCTTGCTTTCTTAGTGGATAGGAGAAGGCTTTGGGTGGGGGTGAGGAAAGAATTTGGAACCTAGAATTTTAAAAGAATTACACATTTGTTTCTTAAAAAACAATTTTCTTTCAAGAGTGTAAACTTTTTAGACCAAAAAGATGGAGAACCACTGGTAGAATGAAAGTGCTTATATTCATTCATTAGTAAATTGAAAAGTGTCACCAGGAGGGCAGCCAGGTTGGGGAAGGGTCTTAAGTATATGTCATATTAGTATTATTTGAAGGAACTGGGGCCATTTAGCTTGGAGAAGATTCAGGAGGGACAGGAGAACTTCAAATATTTGAAGGCCTACCTTGTGGAGGAGAAATTAGATTTATTCTGCTTGGCCTGAGAGAGCAGAAACTAAAAGTACTGCATACAAATTGTTTTAGATGCGTTATCAAGAAAAATTAGAAGTGTCCTGAAGGAGAATGAGTAAGAGATTTTAGGTTTCCTTTTTTTTTTTTTTTCCCCCAGAGGTTTTTGGTTTTGGGGTTTTTTTGGAGGTAATCACAGTAAATGATTTGCTCAGGGTAAATGAGTAAATTTCTGAGGCCACATTTGAACTCAAGTCCTCCTGACTCCATGTTTGGCACTCTATCCCCTGCACCACCTGTGATTTTCTCTTCCTTGGAAGCTTCAGGCAGAGGTTGGATGACCACTTGGGGTGTATGTTTAAGTGGGGAATCTTTTGCTGCAGGCATTCGACTTGGCCTGGTGGTTGTTTCCTTCGGCTCTCAAATTCTGTGGTTCTATGAAATCTCACCGCAGACAGGACTGTATTAGTTGTGTGACTGTGGGCAAGTCATGGAACCTCTGTGTCTCACAGTCAGATTCCTAAGGGATAAATGGCATATGGGTTGACCTTGCCTTTGTTGAGAAAAAGCTTCCTCCACTGAGCCAGCATATGGAAAATTGTCACATCCTTCTCATAGTTAGGGCTCACTGAAGCCAGCAAAATCTAATCATGTATTCCCTGCTACTGCTGTATTAGTGCTACCTCTAATTAAAGTGGACTTGAGTCAGTAATTGTAATTGAAGGCAAATGTAATGTAATTAATTAAATTCAAGAGACCTACATACAGGTGGAATACTCATTGTGTGGCCTAATATTAAGAAAAAAAAATTTCAGATGCTACACAACACCTAATTTTAATGTCTTCCTCAGATATGATCATGGGCAAATTATTTAACTTATCAGTCTTGTTTTTCTTATCTTTAAAATAAAAGTAATAATACTTTATGGAGTATGTGAGGATCAAGTTTACATAAAGCATTTTGCAAATCTTAAAAGCTTTATAGAGGATGTTCCAAAAGTCTTATGGCAAAAGTTTGAGAAAGGATTTTTTAAAGCTTGCAGTAGCATCAAGACTTTTAAGATATCCTGTATAAATCTAAGCTGTCATTATTAACTTGTCTCATTTTCTAAGCAATTTTATGTCATTATTAGCAGTTACTGCTTCTAAAGATTTTTTCTTTTAACCTTGATCAATTTTTGAAAATTACAAAAGGTTGTCTGGATTAGAACATACTTTCCTCTATTCAGTTTATGCCTTTATTTCTTCATGTCAAAATCCATACTCCTCCTTTTGACAACATGCATTAGGAGGTGAAGAAGTCTAAAGCTGGTGAACAGAAAGAGAAGCCAGCTGCTCTTCTGAGTAAACGTCTGGCCACCATTCTGCTGCAGAGAGGTCGTTTGGCAGAATCCCAGACTGCTTTCCTAGACTGAAGAATCTTGTTATCTCCTGCATTGAAAAGTGTCTTGCTTAACACCGTGTCCTTAATGTACCACTCATTTGGTAATCAAGGACAACAGCAGCATTGTCATCACCTACAGTTTCTGCCTTGGCCTGAATGAATGTTGCTGCCAGCCGTGGGGACAGGAGCGTAGCCACCAACCTTCAAATTAGAAGTGATGGAGAGGAAGCCTGTGAGCTAAAAGGCATAGGCTCCTCCTCTTGTGTGAATCTGGTGGTGGTCTTTGGAGACAGAAATGCATCTTGCTTTTAGTCATTGGAGTTCAGTTCTGCCCACCTTAGTCTGTGTCGTAGTTTTAATGATCTGATCTGATTATTTTTATAGGGATTGTATTGTAAAGATGTTATTGTGAGGTTAAGCATTAAGCTAATTTTAGACATTAAATTATTATAAAAACAATTTTAGAAATTGAGCCTATCCATACCCTACTTTTAACAAAGGAAAACAAAAGAAAATGGGGAAAGGAGGCTTAAAATTTTTGCACATGATCAAGGATCTCATTTCTCTTGTAAGAATCCAGATTTGGGGACAACAATCTGGTTTAGGTCAGATTGGGAAACTTCCTTATACCTCCTTATACCTACTTATACCTCAAACCCACTCCCCACCCCTCACCTTTTTTGGAAATGGAACATAGCAGGGGGAACTTGATTAGTCTTGTCTTTTGCTAACCTGCTGTTGGAGGGGCAGGGTTCAGATCCCTACTATACTCATGGGCAAAAAAGTAAGCAGCTTTGAAATGACCTGACCCAGGAGGAATATACCTGGAACACCTTCTTCCTCCCAGACTCCCACTTCCCAGAGGTGGGATCAGCCATTTCTATTCCTGAGGCATAGTTTAATTATTGTACCCAAATGTATGTGGAATTTGTGTCTGTCATGTGTTAGAGACCACCAGAGTTTGTTTTGAATCTTTACTGTAACACATGACTTAGTTGAATGAAAAATGAATACCTATGGCTATGGATAATATAATTTCCTGGTACTAAAAATGAGTACTTTAAAAAGTAATACCACATGAGTTTGAATTTTCATTTCAATTTTTCCCCAGATCTGACTTACATCATTTCAAGGAGGCTTTTAATTGTGCTTTTATAGAATAGCAATAAAAGCAACAAAAATAACAATAATGAAAAAAAAGGATGAATAGCATTTATTGGATGGAAATGACTTACTAATCAAAAAAATACCCTCAGTATATACATAAATTATAATTCCATTTTACCATATCCCCTATATATTTCTTTCATGAGCGATCTTATTCTCATTTTCTAAATGGAGATAGTCCTGTATATACTTAGTTCTGAGGTTCTTGAATTTTTTTGTGTCATGGAATCCTACTGAAAGGGAAATCCCTTTCAGTAGAATGCTTTAAATGCATAAAATAAACCAATTACATTGAAATGTGGTTTATTAAAATCTTTTCACTTTCACAGATTGAAAGCTATGTACAGATAACTCTGGGAGTCCATGGGCCCCAAATTAAGAATCCCTAATTTTGACCAGTACAAGCTAAAAAAAAGTGTTCCTCCTACACAATGAGCCCTAAGTGTTTGCCTGCATTGCATACCTCCAACAACTGCCAGCTGTCTCCTCCTGCACTTGACAGTATCTCTCATATCCCTCTCTTCTTCCTGCCTTACTCCCAGGTGTCAGGTACCACCCTGAAAATGAAGGTGAACCTGGAACAGCATTTGGCACGGCTCAGTGAGATCTTTGCTACCCGGGGTGACTATATCCAGACGTTGAAGTTTGTGCAGCAGATGTCAGGCAACATCATCCTACAGCTCTCAGGTCTACCTGTATGGAGGGATGTCAGCATGGAGCTGACGGAGATGGCCAACAAGACCACCTATGTGGAATATTACAGGTGAGAGAGAGGCAGAACACTGGTCTGCTCTCAGTCTGAATTTCAGGCAGATCTTCAGAATGTGACTGAGAGCAGTTTAGGTGAGGCCATGTATACAACATCCATCTTAATGTCAGGATGACCTGAGTTCAAATAAGGCTTGAAACACTAGCTGTATGACCCTGGGCAAGTCACTTAACCATGATTGGGAGAGAGACAGAGAGAAAAAGCAGATGATTGTTAGTGGTGATAATTTGAGTACTTCCTAGAAGGATTTAAACAAGGCTCCTATCCTCAAGATATTTACAAAAGTCTTAAGACATCTAGGGAAAGGATGTAGGAACAAAAAGAATTAAGTTAATTTAACAAACATTTACCTTATTTGCACAAATTCACACCAAGTACTGTGCTGTACCACAGTTAGTTTGAATTGTTAGGGAAAAAGTGACTTAAGACCTAGAGGGTGTTTTACCTGTACATGTTTAATTAACATCTAGACCTCCTCTTCCTCCTCACCTTACCTCCAGATACACTTTTCACTTTAAAAGTGTTTCAGATGCACTTCTAAAATTTAATTTGCATTACTAACATTTTTCCTATCTTTTTAAAAAATCTAAGCCATCAAAAAAACAATAAATCAATCCTGCTCCCAATGAAAATGTAACAATGCCAAATTTGAGCTGGTTCTGATACACAGCTGTCCTCTTCCTTCTCTCTACTCACACAGTCACTTTAGGCACTCACCACCCCTCACCTGAAGTATTTCAATAACCTCCTGATAGGTTTCCTTGCCTACAGCCATTTCTCATCACTTTATATGCTCCCCTTCAGAGGAGGCTACTCAAGATTTTGAACTAGACCATGAATGATGAGTAGAATTTCAGCATTTTAAAGAGGATGTGGAGCATATGAAATTGCATTGTGGCTGGAGTACAGGGATTATGGAATACTAGGAGATAATCCAAAAAAAAATAATAGGGTAAGTGCTACATAAGGAGGGTCTTGAGTGCTAGGCCAAAGAGTTTGGTCCTAGGCTCAAAGATTCTCAGTGGCATCTTGTTGCCTAGTGAATAATCAGTGCTATTCTAGAATGGTTAATCTGGTAACTGTGGCTAGGATGAAGATGTTGAATGAATACACAAATAGGATTAAGTGTTTATATGCAGGACACAGGGTTGATGAGGGCAGTGAGGGCAAGGCTCCTATATAGCCATGGGGAGGGGTTGTTGGTCCTCCAAAGGTAGCTGGGGGATTCACTATCTAGAGATAACCTTCTCTGTGATTGCCAAATGCCAAATCCTAGAAACTTCCTTAAATACTATTCTGTCATAATCTTGCTTTACAGAAATTGTGAGTTGAAGCTTTCTTTTCTTTTCCCCTCCCTCTTGATCCCTTCCACCTTCCTGAAGGCTGATTCAGACAAGCCTTTGGTACTTAAAAACATCTCACAATCCTTGTAAAGACCTTCCCAGTGTCCAATCTCAGTCCTAAGAGCCTTACCTCCCAGGAAGATGTGTACTCTGTCTCTGGTGTGGAGACAAGTGTGGCTAACTGCATTTTTACAGCCCAGCATACATTGTGATCTGCAGATCTCTTGATAGAATGTAAGTTTCATGAGAGCAGGGGTGTGTGTGTGTGTGTGTGTGTGTGTGTGTGTGTGTGTGTGTGTGTG
>JAJPUD010000844.1:302936-347513 GCA_023553655.1 Myrmecobius fasciatus | reverse complement strand
TGTGTGTGTGTGTGTGTGTGTGTGTGTGTGTGTGTGTGTGTGTGTGTTTTACCGATAATGTTTCAGGGTTAACCACACATTTCTGTATTGGCTACCCCCCAGCCACTCTTCTAACTGGCCCTATATCTTTCCCATTAACACACCTAATGTATCACAAGCAGGAAAAAACCACTGTACTAAGAGTCCAATCAATCAATAAGCATTTTAAAATAGATTTTTATTGATATTCCCCCATATCTGTAACCCTTCCTCTTCCTAAAGAGCCATCCCTTGCATCAGAGTTTGCAAAGGTTGTGGGGAGAAGAAACTACTAAGTACTGAGTCAAGCCAATTGATATATCAAAAAAAAAAAATAATAATAATTAAAAAATTGCTAACCTTTATCATTGTTCCACCCCTGTGGTCTCTTAACTCCAAAAAGAAATGAGGAAAACATTTGTGTATCTCTTTTTTGTTTTTAAAAACTGTGTGTGTGTGTGTGTGTGTGTGTGTGTGTGTGTGTGTGTATGTGTGTGTGTTAATCCATTCACATTATAATACATTTTTTCCTGACTTTGCTTACTTTACTTTGCATTAGTTTATATATTCTCTTCTCAATATTCATTTTACTCATTAAACAAGCATTTATTAAGCATCTACTATGTGTCAGGTACTGTAACAAGTGCCATGGATACATAAAAGATGAAATTTTCCCTGCCCTCATGAACCTTACCTTCTAGTGGGAAAACTATAAAGTTCTGCTCCATGTGTCACATGTGTGATATGATTGCCCCTTTCCTTGCATGCTGTTGACCCATTTTCTTGTTCATTCTTATCCTACCTTCTAATGTAATCAAGCAGTATAAGTACTAAAGTAAGTACTAAAATCGAAATATCCCCTTTGTTAATTAGCTATGAAACCTCACCAGTTTCTCTCTCTCTCTCCCCCCCATTCCTTTCTCCCTCAAGGTTATTGACTAAACTATTTATTATGAGTATAGCAAACAAGATATTAAAAGGGTTCCCATTGTATCAATTGTGAGAAACAGCATGGCCAGTTACCTACTAACTTCTCTCAATTCTGAAAACACAAATTCATTGAGTTCTCTCAGCAATCTTTTCTCAAAAATTCTCTCCATGGGTTAAATGCATTTCTCTTAGGAAATCAATTGTCTTAATCCTTTTCCTTTAGTCTCTCTTCATCTGTCATAGTTAACAATCTCTCCAGAGCATCCGTCAAGCTCTTGTTTCCTCACAGACTTCATAAAATGACATCTGAACTGTTGACAGTTGAATGACACTTAACAACAGACATTCCAAAGTTCCATTGCTTCTCAAAGATGCATTAACAGTACATATATACATACGGTCTTTGGGACTGTACTTTTGAAGAAGCTAGTGTTAAATTTCTCCCCACAGTCAAAATTTTTAGTCCCCCAAAATGATTTAGAAGTACATCAAATCCACATTAATATTCTACATAACACACTTACCATAACTCTTTTTTTTTTATTAAAGCTTTTTATTTGCAAAACATATGTATGGGTAGTTCCCCAACATTGATCTTTACAAAGCTTTCCATTACAAATTTTACCCCCAGTCCCCTTCCCTCCCCTAGATGGCAGGAAGTCCACTACATGTTAATTATGTTAATGACAAATTGAATATATGTATAAATATTTCCACACTTATCATTGTTGTGCAAGAAAAATCGTATCTACAAGAAAAAAAAATCAGATAAAGGAAACCCAATGCAAGCAAACATCAGTAGAGAGCATGAAAATGTTATGTTGGGGTCCATATTTCACATCCCTCTCTCTGGGTGTATAAGGCTTTCTTTACTGAACAATTGGAACTGGTTTGAAACATTTCATTGTTGAACACTTACCATAATTCAAAGCAACACTTGTCAGGCTGCTTCAAATAGCAGTACTTAAGACCATAGTGTCTGGCACATAGTAGGTACTTAATAAATATTGATTCAAATAAGGAGAAAAAAGGATATAGTTCTAGCTATTGCAATCATAATAATAGCTAAATATAACTACAATCTCAAACACTAGTTGTGTGACCCAAGCAAATCACTTACCCTATTTGCCTTAGTTTCCTCATCTGTAAAGTGAACTGGAAAAGGAATGGCAAAGCACTCCAATATGTTTGCCAAGAACACCCCAAAGAAAGTTACAGAGTCAGATACAACTGAACAACAGTAACAATATATTTATAATGCATATATACATATACATAATATATAATACATTTTTAAAAGCCTAGCAACATATGTAATTTAACAGTGAATTATATTTAGCTGAAGGGATAACTATTTCTCCCACATAATTTAGCTTATTGATAGATTGGCTTCTGTATGGATTCTGTTGTGACTTGTTGACCTTTCTTCAACTGTACCTAACTATTAGAGGCTTACTAATAGTATTTCTAAATTCTGACTGGCTTATCTGTTCAGGGAACTCTAGAGCAGAGATTCTAACTTTTGTGTGTATGGCTTAAGTTCTCCCCAACTATCTGAACTGGATTCCTTTCAGTCCTAAGCAGTATTTAGTTTCTCTATTCTTTGTCTACTTTAACTACTTTTTTCAGGGACTCCTTGTGCTGACTGGAACAGAAGCTGTGCTCTATTATTCTTAAGCTGCTGTTTTGAAGTAACAGTTTTCTTTAAAACATTTTTTTAATGTTTCTTTTCTGTCTAGCCATGGATATCAGCTGTGCCCATTTCTATGTACCTGAAATAAGAAAACCATGATTTGTTGTATATTCATAGGCACAATGCCTAGAGCATAGTAGATGCTTAATAAATGTTTATTGATTGATTATTATAGATTGTTGATAGATTGATTCAGGTCTACCTTGCTTTCCAATTTCTTCTTTAGTTGAGATGCTTCAAGTTTCTGCCTTTATGGTACTCAAAGTTCATCTATATCCTCTGATCAGTGGCATTTTTCAGCAAAATGCTATTATCTTGCTTCAAATTCCTATTAACAATTTCAGACATTATACCAGTATCTAAGTACTGGATTCTTGGAATCCACTTCCTCCAAACCAAAGACATTTTATTCTTGGCTACATTTGACAAAAATTTGACAAGCCACATCATTTATATTTTAACAAAAATAGTTTTGCCTCTCTGATTATATCTTCTTTAGTTGAAAAAAAAATTCTGAATCTAAACACTAAAAATAAGCATCTCTGTATACACAGAATACCAAAAAAGGATTCTCTCTGAAACCATGAATCTCCATTTCATTACACTTGCTTTTTAATATATATATATAAAAAACTAAAATTTACATAATCCTTTCAAAACTTTCTTTTGAACTCCTTTATATTCTGTATGCTTCTAAAAATGTTTCAATGACCTTTTTTTACATTATTATTAGTAAGTGTTTCTTCCCCAATTAACCAAGAAAAAAACAAAAATAAAAATCCATAGAATGAATAAACATGGTCAAGCAAAAATACAGTGGGCATGATCAAAAATGTATATATTTCTCCAAGTCTTATGTCCATTATCTCTATATGGGGGCCAGTAACATGCTTCATCATAGGTCCCCAGGAGGCATGGTCATTGAATTGATAAGACTTAAATTTTCAGTAGTTGTTTTTTTTTTTTTTTACTTTAGTTATCCTCACATAAATTGTTCTTTTGGTTCTGCTCACTTCATTCTGTATCAGTTCATATACTCAAGATTCTCTAAGATTGTTTCTTTTATCATTTCATATGATGTAACAATATTCCATTATATTTATATACCACAATTTGTTCAACCATTCCCCAGGCACCTCCTTAAATTGTAGTTCTTTGCTTTTATTCCTCCTTTCTCATTTATTACTCTCCCCTTCCTTCAGGATTTTGTTTTGCTTAGAGTTATTTCCTCCCTGATATCATCTTCCCACTTAATCCCTTGGCTTTAATATATTTATATACTAAACTTTGTATGTATATTCATTCTTCTTTTGTCCTTCCCAAATAAGTGATCTCTGATTTCATCTCTTTTTTCCTAAGTGATAAGTTTCATTTGTTAATTCATTAACAAATGTGACAAAAGTTGTCTAGCTAATGCATCTTTAGAAATCTTATAAGCAGCCTCAAACACTGAAGAAAAAACATGCTGTGAGTTGTAATAAATTCACATTTGTTGTTGTCTAGTCATTTTTCCAGCCATGTCCAATCCTTCATGGCCCCATTTGAGGTGTTCTTGGCAAAGATACTGGAATGGTTTGTCATTCCCTTCTCCAGCTCATTTGACAAATAAGGAAACTGAAGCAAACAGGGTTAAATACTTAACCAGGTCACACAGCTAGTAAGTATGTGAGGCAAGATTTGAACTCAGGAAGATGAATCTTCTTGTTCTTCTTTTTTTTTTTTGCTAAGGCAATTGGGCTCAAGTGACTTGCCCAGAGTCATACAGCTAGGAAATATTAAATTCAAGTTTGAACTCAGATCCTTCTGACTTCAGGGCTGGTGCTTTATCCACTATACCACCTAGCTGCTCCAAAAATGAATCCTCTTTACACTAGGCCCAGCATTCTAATCTATTGTACTACCTGGCTACCCTAATAGATGCACCTAACTTTGAAAATTTCATATAACCTTCTATAAATGCAAAAAAAAAAAAATTCCTCTGGGTTTTCAGCATTACAAGAAAAAAAATAAAACTCTTAATGTCATCATTTTAATAAGTGGCTCCTTCTTAAATCTGTCTCACATTCAACTAGACTAGGCACAATAAAAAAAAATTACAATTGCATACATAGCTGTTCAAGAAACAAAAATCCAAATATAATGATACGAAGATGGAATTTAAGACATTTTTCTTTAAACCATAATGGCCATTTGCCTTACCTGAAAACACAGCTTTCTTTCAAATCCATATACAGCTTAAAAAAAAAATTAAACCAATCCAATTCATAATTTACTCTGTATTTAAGTAGTTATCAATCATTATTTCATGAAAAGTTCAAGGGTGCTGCAAATGCCTCTGTTTGATAAGCAAAACAATTCCTTATGCACATGCATGAGTTGGAAATTACTTGTCTTTTCAAAGTATGTAGCTTATCAAAGTATATTGCAATGCATTCACCTGTCACTGAAATCAGAGATACTACAAGTCTTGTTGTTTTAAGCTGAGACAATATTTATAAGGTAAAGACATTGATTGGCACTTGTGTGACCTTTTCATTCAAATTTGTATTAGTTTTCTACACTGAAAAATATTTGTGAAAGCTACTGGAATAGAAATGAAAAGAAACTCAATTCAAAGCATTAAAAAAATTTAATGACTAATAATCGATTTTGGTTTTATGACTTACTTTGGATGTCAAGAATGACTTCTGACAAACCTCTAAAATAAATGCTTTTTTTTGCTGGCCCCCTTTTTTACATTTAGCAACATTCATTTCAGAAGCTCCTTCTAAATTTCTCCATATTTTTTCTCAACTCCATTGCAATTTCTCATTGATTGAATGTGGATAGAGAGAGAATCTTCTGTGTTAAAGCTGTCATGGTTAAAAATCATCTTCAGATTCTGGAGGAGCACCCATTGGAGTGTTTTCTGCTCAAATTTTAGCTTGTTTTTGATTTTTCTGAATTTGATCTGCAAGGTATTAAATGTTTCTTGAATATCTTTCTACTGAACTGCAGGTTGCTAAGACCAGGGATTCTAGATAGGAGGGGTTCAAATAGCTTCTGCCCAGTTCTCAGGCAAGCGGGAAGAGGGTAGCTCATAGAAAGGGGCAGAATGATGATAACAGCAAAAGGTAATTGCTCCCAAGGATCCAGCAGTGCAGCACACAGTTGACATGGGCATGGGAGAAATGCATGCTAGTCAGGCAGTGTTTGGTCCCCAACCTGCTACTTCCTTCATTTTTCCCCTCCTTTGGCTGCACTGACCCATCTCCATCCTGAAGCTGATTCTTTGGGATTTAACTTCTCATGGCAACGTCCTTTCTTCTTTGAAGTATATCCATCACTTGTGAATCTATCCAGCTCAAGGAAAGAAGGGAGAGAGAAAGGAAGGAAGGAAGGAGGGAGCTACTGAGAGAAAGAAAGGAGAGAAGGAAGGAAGGGAAAGTTGCTTCTTCATGTGTGTTGTGCTGGTGATGATTTAGCATCAGACTATTGCGACCTCTGTTCCTTGGTCTTAGTTTCACAAACAGGCGATTTTGTCTGTATTTATTTCTTGTAAACTTTTGTCATCAATTCAGGATTATTCTCTTTTTGTACTTCTAACCCATACATAAAAGGATGTTGTGGACCTAGATGATGTTGAATCTTACCAGGGCAAATACTGCTGTGCATTCCATTCCAAAAACTACGTCCATTAATTTTTCAAAAGTGGTTTAGGCTAATGTATGTAGTTCAATGTCAGCTGGATTCCAGGTTATTTCTGGGCTCTGTATCAAGTGATCACGAACTTATTCCATCCTAATCTCATCTCCTACCTCAGGCTCTGTTCTCAGTTCTATAGACATTTCTTTAGTTGGGTTCACACAAACTACAGAGTCATCAGGTTCTTCCCAAGGCATCCCACCAACATCAAATCATCTTTCTAGTTTATTCAGGCTGAATTTCCTTCTAACATTGTGCAAGTCCAAAAGTGGACCCTCTAAGACATTCCATTAAACTATTCATCCTTTCTAACTCAGGTACTTGCCAGTTCCAGTCACACTGTCACACTGTCACCTTATTGACATAGACTTGCTAAGTTTGTTCCCTAGAATATGGTATTTCCAAGAAAAGCTTCCTGTGCAACCTATGAGATCTCTCTGCAATGTTATGTCAGATTTCAGCCTGACCACCTATCGTTCAATTCATGGCATCTAGTCATCCATAGATGCTCACTCTCGCTCTCCCTTATTTCTGTCTCTCTGTCTCTGTCTCTTTTCTGACACAGAGAGCCTTGCTTTGGTCCTTACTAGCCTCAGTTGATTTCCTTTCAGTCTCCTTGCTTTCAGGCCTCTTTTCTCATTAAAGTCTCTGTTCTTTCAACCAACTCTTCTTCCTCAATGAGGTTTTTGTAAATCAGTTCCCAAGTAAAGTCTCCTATTAAGATATATGGTGTTTTTGAATGATCCAGTCAATCAGGAAATTCACAAAGTACAACCTGAGTGGTCTCCCCAGCGCTGATCCTGCTATGAATTACCTTGTAATTGCCTAATTCTTTGACCTTCCTTTTCACTATTCACTTGTTTTTATTCTTTGTGTTTAAAATGAGGAAACACCTATGAGTTCACAGTTCAGAAATATCAAAATATTTATTGTTTGTGAACTTCTTTTTTTAAAGTAGCTTTGAATGAACCAATATCCCCAAAACAAAAACAAAACCCAATACCATAAATTTAGGAACCAGCAACAGTTTATTGAATTCTGTTGCCCTTTGAGTCACCTGGCAAGGGAGCTCAACTGAGAGAACAAAAAGAACAAAGCTGTGTGTGTGTGTGTGTGTGTGTGTGTGTGTGTGTGTGTGTGTAGCACATATAATTTGTATACATATAGTTTGTATGTGTGTGTGTGAGAATGTGAGTGAATAAGTTTAAGCAGGAAGTGAATTGGATATGGAGTATTTTAGGATCGGGCAAGGAATAGGGGATGTGGTATTCTGTCATTGGTCAGGCCTGTTCCTGGGAACTATTCATCGGAAAGACTCTTCTTGGGTTAGTCATTTCTTGTAATCCACCCTTGATAGATCAGACTGTCCCTACTGCTTTAACCATAAAGAAGGGTACAGACAGGGTAGGGGTTGCAGTACAAGACGAGATAGGGGCAAGATAGAGAAACTACAAACACAAAAGGAGTTTGTTTTGCTTTCTCTGCTACCCACAATCTGTAATTTCTAAATAAATTAACTTTTCTCTAACTCAGTTTCTCCATCTCTTAAATAGGGAATAGTAATGATTATATACTATTACACAAGGTTGTTGTTATGAAACTATTATATAATATAGAAACAATAATTGTTTTTGTTATTGACTGGAAAAGGAATAAAGCAACTGAGGAAGAGGAATCAAAGAGGTGTGCTCTTCAACTAGTTCCTTGCACTCAGTAAGTATTTATTGAGTGAGCCAACCTAAGTATATAACAAAGGAGGCAAAGGAACTTATTTCAAATATTAGATAAAAGAGGGATTGTTGTACGTACCCCTGTCTAAAGTACAATGTGCCAAAACTCATACAACATCCAGAAGTCTTGGAGAAGAAAAGGTAGAAAGCAGAGATTATGTAGTTAACAGAATTCTTTACTGGAGACTTGATCTCCTGGCAGGCAAGCAAACATACTAACCCATGCTTCTAGTTCCTGAAGAAACAGGCCAAAGACATCTATACAACTCTTAGTGTCCTCATCTCATTTGTTCCTTAACCTGACTGGCCTGCCTCCATTTCTGGGCATACAGATCTTTATTGATGACACACGATGTGTACTGCAAGCAGTACAGGTATGGTTGAATAGGCTTTACAGCCTTCCCACTGTGCCTCTTTCTGTTGCCCTTTGGGTCACCTACAGTTGTGATCTGATTGTTGATTATATCTAGGATTTACTTAATAGGGGCCTTGGCTCAGAAGCAATCCTCAAATATACATTATTTCTGTAAACAGGATTTATTTTACATTGCGAACTCCAAGAAATCATTGTAGCTAAAAGTGAGATCTGTTTATAATCATTTAGCTGTTTTCCTCATATACATCTGGAACCTTTGATTTCATCAGCCTGAAACTTCCTCTACCCAAACATATCACAAATGGACTCACTGTGTACTTTTTCTTTATTCTTTTTTCTATCCCCTCTCTTCCCCAAAAAAGGCCACAATTAAGTACATATGTATGTATGTATATACATGTACACATATATACACACCCATATACACATATAGATGTGTGCATTGTATATAGACATACATAAATATCTATAATCATACATCTACATCCATATGCATCTGTGTAAGACTGTATTATGCTTGTTTGTCCTGTTTCTCTGAAGGTGAATAACATCATTCTTCATAAGTCCAAGTCTTTCCATGTTTTTAATAGTCTAAAACAATATTGATTAATATGACTGAGGTATAGTGTAGTTTCCCTATTTTTCTCTTTTGATTAAATCTATATTAAAGCTAACAGTCTGAAATTATGATTACTACCCATGATTTTCTTTATATAATAAATTCTGCTCCTGATCTTTATTTTATGTTTGTGTGTACACAAATAGATGCTAATTCATCAGCCAGTCAACAAGTATTTATTAAGTACTTACTGCTATGTGTCAGGAATTCAAGGACAAAAGTGAAATTGTCCCCTTCCCTGGAGAAGTTTATAATCTAGCTGATTGGAGAGGGGATGGTATTAGGAAAGGCTTTATGTAGGAGGTAAAGCTTGAGTTAAGCCTTTTTACTTTTGGAAGTAGGAATTTTTAAAAATGCAATTTTATTTTCACTTCCAACTTCCCTTCCTCCATCTCCTCCCCTATTCATTGATAAAGAAAGGGAATAATGTATAATTTGGAGGTTGGAGTAGGTAGTAAAAAGCTTTAAAAGCCAGAGAAATTTATTTTTTTGTCTTAGCCACCATAGGGAACATAGTGACAGTCAGCCAGTACTTTAGGCAAGTCCTACTGTCCAACTTCCTGCTTAGATGACTGCCTGGTTCAAACATATTTACTCCAGCAAAACCCTAAAATTCGCAACAGACTGACAGATGATTAGAAATCACATTGTTAATTGTGTTAAAGATCATTTGGAGTGAGGAGAGACTTTAGTCTAGTTAGAGGCTATTGTAACAATCCAGGCAAGAAGTGATAAAGGCCTGAGCTAGGGTAGTGATTGTGTGAGCAGAGAGAAGAAATGAATCAGTAGAGGGATGTGGTAGGGGAGAAGCATCAAGATTCGATGATTGATTGGATACCATGAGGTGGCACAGGTAACTGGGACACTGATGACAGGAAGGATGGTATGACCAGAACCTGGATGACTAGAACAAGGGCACTGAGTGATTAGAAGGTGAATAGAACCTAGATCACTAGAAGGATGACAGTAACGGGAGTTTGGAGGAGGGATAGATTTCAGGTGAAAAAGTAATATATTTTATTTGCTGAGTGAAAATAGTGTTGGGGAGTTGCCTGTCATGACTCAGAGATTTAATAACTTATTCTTGGTGATATAGTTATTAAGTGGCAAAGATGGGGTTTGAACCCAAATGTTCCTAACCCATAGTCCAACCCTCTGTCCATTCACATCTCTATATTTCTTGTGCTCATTCTCCCTCCCTCTCCCTCTTTCATTCTCTCTCTCCCCTTTTTTCCCCAGTTCCTTCTCCCTCTCTCCCCCCTCCTCCCTCTCTCTCCCTCTTTCTCTCTCTCTCCCCCCCCTCCCTTTCTCCCTTCCTTTCCTTCTCTCCTTCCCTCCCTCCTTCTCTCTCTGCCTTTCTTGTAAAATATTAGGACAGATTTTGACTGAAAAAAATACTGCAACATTGATATTAGGAAACTAAAGTCAAATATATACTCTTGTAAAATGATTTAGAAGTATTTTAGCATAAAATACTGAAAACACATCAGTCTTTTAGGAAAGGGAAAAAAAACCCAAGAGATTTTCAGTTTGAAGAATGAAAAACAACATTGAAGACAGATGTAGTACAGAAGCAGCAGAGAGAGCACTGCAGTTCTTTGTGTGATCTTGGTACCCCTGGCCATCCCCAAGACTCATTTAGGGCAGGGGATTTATGAAGTAAAAACTATTTTTTAAATCCAGAGGCCCTGAATTCAAATGTTGTCTCTATTGCTTAATTACCTATATAACCTTGGGTAACCTCTCTAATGCTAAGTAGTTGTGTTTTGTTTTTTAGGCCTCAGTTTTTCTGGTTCTATAAAGTATAGATGATTTTATGGGGCCCTTATATCTTTCTATGTATATGAAAAGCATTTTAAGAGAAAGGGTAATCTATGGGAAACTGTAGTCTTGTTTGGGGAGGTTAGGAGTGCTTCCCTTCTTTGGGAATACCAGAGCCTCTGTAGAAAGGACTGAACCCTCATTTTGTATATCAAGAAGATTTTAATTAGGTCGTTAGATGGCAGCTGTAATGGGGCCCCTTCTTCCCTCCTCCTCTCTTTTGGCATCCTTCCAGGCCCATCCCCAATTCTCTCCTAGTCTATATAGTGTAAATAAAGCCAAAAAATATTGGCAGAAAAGAAGAATGAAAAAATGTTATTAGACTTTTGCATCTAGGGGATCTTTAGGGACCCTGGAAAAATTCCCTCCTTTTCTCTTACTCTTATCTTTCTCCTCTTCCCTTCTGCCTTTTTCTTTTTTTTTTTCCTTTTAGATAATTCTTTATTTTGTATATTGTCAACATGAAAGCCACTTTTAATTCCTTTGCTTCCATTATAGTGCATAAAATCAGTATGCAAAGACAGATACTAGTAAACAGTAGAAAATAGTTGTAAATACTGAATAAAGGTAATATGCAACATAATGGCTGATAGCTGCCTACAGTATTTTGCTTGCTGATAATTAATTTACTATTTTTATATGCTACTAGTATTCATGAAGCCACCAAAACCACCAAGAAACTGCTAAAATTATGAATTTTTAAAAAGCTAGATGTACTCACTGAACTTGCTTCATTATATACTATATATTCCTTTTGCCTTTTTCTTAGCTGCTAACTAAATGATCCTGACCTTGAAATCTTAGGGGATGTTCTAATCTAATTCCCTCATTTTACGAATAAAGAAATTAAGGCACAGAAAGATGTTGGGTCCAAGGCCCTAAAATGACTAAGGGCAGATGAAGAACTTGGCAATCAGGCAGAAAGTAATGAGATGAAAGGGTTGAACACAAAAGTCAATTTGCTTAGAATTTTCTGGGACAGGAGACCATAAGCAGCTAGATTCTACAGTGGATAGAACCCTGGATTTGGAGGCTGGAAGACCTGTTCATAACTGACCTCAAACACTTATTTCCTGTATGACTCCAGGCAACTCACTCAACCTCTGTCTGCTTCTAGTTTCTCGTCTATAAAATGGGGATAATATCAGCACTTGCTTCCCAGGGAATAATAATTGCACCTACTTCCCAGGTTTGTTGTCAAGATCAAAAGAAAAAGAAAAATATTTTTGAGATATTTGTAAAATACCAAACACAAAGCTTGGCACATAGTAAATACTTAATAAATGCTTTATCTGAAAAAAGTTAAGGGAGTCATTCACTGGCCACTGCTCCTTTACTTTTATTTTTATTTCCTGTAAGATAGCAACATTTGGAATTTTTCTATAAACAAGTTTTGAATGGCATGTACATCATTGGTCAGGAAGGAAGGTGAGCTAGTCATGTAGTATAAGGAAGAAATAACAGATGGATAGCCCAAGTTCTGTACTGATACCCAGAGAATGTTAAAAGGACAAGAAGACCACAGCCCACTGGTCAAATTCTATGAGAAAATTTTATAAGAAGAGTTTTACAAAATGAAGAAATTGTGATCTGTAGCAGTGAGGAGATACCCATATTGGTTGTGAAATGTATTGAAGCATTTTGAGCATATTTCTGTTTGTGAATGGGAAGAGAAAGGGAAGGGCTGAATGGGCAAATGTCCATGGTGGAGGCAACATTTTAAAACACTATGAGAAATCTGGGCAAGAATCCAATCTCAGACATTTACTGAGTTACCCTGGGTAAATTACTTAACTTGTGACTCAGTTTTCTCAACTGTAAAATGGGGATAATAAGAGCACTTAGCACACAGTTGTTGTTTTGCTCAAACAAGGTAATATTTGTAAAGTTTTTAGCACAACATTTGGGACATAGTACTTAATAAGTCCTTCCTTCTTTCCTTTCTTCCTTCCTTGATTCCTATTGTGAAAGAAAAATTGTGTACTCTGCATTTTAGACAAAATCTTTCAGAGAGAATTCTTAAGGTATAAACATTCCTAGTTGGAGAAAAGTCCAAAAGGGCAAAGTTCTCCTTGCTAATTGGAATTTCCTCTGACTCAAACAATATCCACTTACATTTTAGAGAGACGATGAAACAAAAGACAAAATTCCACAGCAAGGTAAAACAATGGTACATATAGTGTATG
The DNA here is from genome assembly GCA_023553655.1 of Myrmecobius fasciatus. NCBI lineage: Eukaryota > Metazoa > Chordata > Mammalia > Dasyuromorphia > Myrmecobiidae > Myrmecobius > Myrmecobius fasciatus. The sequence goes on along the minus strand of JAJPUD010000844.1, from coordinate 334,456 downwards.
TGTACACACACACACACACACACACACACACACACACACACACACACACACAGAGTCTTTTTGTTCTCAAGACTCCTTTACAACTCCCTTTACAATAAATTTACAAAATTTATTAAGAACCTCAAGGAGGTTTTGGTCATGTGGAAGATGGATATTTTATAGGGACCATATGGGAGATACCTATACAAACATATACAGCTTCACACATTTTTATATATATATGTATATACTATATTAGAAATTTAAATGTTCTAGTATTACTATGAAAATAACTTTGACATCATAGAACCCTGAAATGGTCTTAGAAATCCCAAAGGATCCTGGGACCACATTGTGAGAACCTCTGTTATATAGGTTAAGTTGAGTGTTTTTGATTTGCTTAAATTGGTAATATTAATGCTAGTGAACTCTTAGAGAAAATGGTTTCCTGAGACCAGTTACTTTCTCTAAAACTATTACTAAGAATTCCTTTTTCAATCTGGCCAAAGGTAACACAAAAAGACACTTCTTTTAATTGGATTAAATAAGAATACATTCCAAATTTTACTTGGATCACCATAATTGAAACAAGGTAATGATCCCAGTTTCAGAGAATCAACATTCTTCCTTGGATTTCTCCTCCCCCCCACCTTGGAATTTATTATGTTTCCTGTTGAAAAGACCGATGGGGTGTTTGATTTAAGTTAGAGTAGGGACTTCAGCTTTCAGACCACTAATATTTTTTCTTAATGTTTTATAGTAGAATTGAGGTCTTAATTGATATCAAATATATGGATAATAACGTATATATTGTGTAGATTTAGGTCTACATATTTCCACATTTCCCAGTCCCAAAAGCCATCCCCCAAAGACCTGAAAAGCCTATGTTTAGGGTCCAGCTTCCTGGTAGTCCATCATGGAGGCTGTCACAGGAATAACCTAACACTGAAGAGAAGGAGACAGAGCCAGAGGCAGTAGTGTGCTAGTAATTGGCTTTCCTCCATATACTTTGAAGTTTAATCTACATTATTATCACTTTCTTAAGCCAAGGCAATCAAGATTTGGTAACATTTGCCAATTTCTGAGGGATAAATGTTCCTACCACAAATTTAACAATTGACCCTTCTGAGCCAATTATAGATGACTTCAGTACACCCATCCAAAGAAAAGGGGGAAAAGGAAAGACATAAAACTATCTAGATGGAGACTCATTTAAGTTCAAGGGCTAGAGACTTAAAAAAGAGGCTTCTCAGCCAGGATGAGAGATAGTTCTCTTTTGTCATGGTAGCCACCAGTCTCAGTATGCTCCTGTTGTATCCTGCTGGAAGATGCATAAGTACACAAGACTGTATCATAAGAAGCTGGACCCTCAGCTGATGGCCTTCTTTAGCAGTGTGCCTTCCCCTAACTCATAGAATCATCAGTTTTAGAGTCATCTAGTATAACGCACACCCCAACCCCCATGATAAGAAAACTGGTGTCTGGAGGCAAAGTAATTTACCCAAGTTAAGCAGTTAATAAAGAGCAGAGGCAAGATTGAAGCCAGTTTCTCTGACTCTGAATCCAGTGCCCTTCTTACATCTTCAATTTTCTTAAGTCCAGGACAAGACAGATGAAAAGGTCAAATCAGCCTTTATGCATCTTTTCATGTCCACTGTCTAAGGCCAGCAAATACTTTAAACAATCTACTCCTCTTTAGATAATATCTTATTTATTCACTATCTTAAATAAGTTACTCAAGTCCATCAATCAACGGGCTCTTGCTTTTTTCCCCACTTGTTTGCTACACAAAAAGTGCTGCTATAAATATTTTGGAATATATGGGGCATTTCTGTCTTTGACCTTCAGTTCTATACTGGTATCACTGGGTCAAAGAATAGGAATTGACACTGAGCACAGAATTCCAAATTCCATTTCAGAATATTTGACCCATTCATCGTTCCCTCAAGAATATATACTGGTGTGCTTGTATCATATTGCTGTCTTTCATCATCTTTGTCAATTTGATGGATGTGAAGTGAAACTTCAGTGTTATTTAATTTGCCTTTCACATTTGGAATATCTTTTCCTATGGCTGTTGGTAATTTATTCTTCTAAAAAGTCCATTATTATCCTGTGTCTGAAGAAATCAAGGAAGGCTTCTAGTACATTAGATAGGATAGTAATTTATATCATTAGAACAAATATCCAAATAGATGAAATCAAAGATACATGTTAATAAAATCCAATTGACTTATTCTCTATCTTTTGTGACCTCTGGTTGTTTGGTTAAGAATTCTTAGAACAATGCTTAGCACTAGTAGGTGTTTAATAAATATTTATTGACTGATTGATTGATTGAATTCTCCCTATAACCATAGACCTGAAAAATACCTTCTGTTCTCTAAATATTTTATGTTTTGGTCACTTATTCATTTAGTACATTGTAATACATTACCCCTAGATTTTGGTGTTCTGCTCAGAAGGGGCACAGATTTAGCCTGTGGTGCAGAGGTTCCCAAACTTTCTCAGTTCACAGCATCCTTAGCATCTCAGTAATTTTTTCAAGACACCTGTAGGCCAAAAGAAATAACCTAACAGTCTTGCTTATAAGTAGTGAGATCAAAAAATTTTTTTCTGAGTAATCTAATAATTTTATTTTATCAAGTTTTTACAAACTTAAATATAAAAGAAAAAAGGAAAAAAATTTCCATGTGCATAGCAAAACATGAGAGTACTCAAAATATAAAGCAAGAAATTTCCATTTCAAGAAAGCCTACATAATAAATAGTATATATTATGTTCCAAGCTGTCCATCTTTGCTTCCTTGTAGATTTTCTTTTGTTCTCTGCTGTACACTTTTTTATTTTATTCTTTTTCCCCCACTTCTCTTCCCCCTCCTGTCCAAGAAGACAACAATTAAACACGATTATATTTTACATACATATGCAATATATATATATATACATAGATACCTATAATCATACACATATACTTATATATTCATATGCATAGGTAAGACCACAATATGCTTGTTTATCTTCTATTTCTCTGATCTTCCTTCATAAATCCTCCAACTCATTTTTTACACCACAGCAATGTTCCAACCTTATACTGTTTAGTTATTTTAAATAATCTAAAATTATATTAACATGGCTGACATATGGAGTAGTTTCCCTATTTTCCCTCTTTTGTTTAAATTTATTTTAGCTTTAACTTTGTCTGAAATGATTAATACTCCTGCTACCCTAATAAGTTATACTTCTGATCTTTATTTTATGTTTGTATCTCTTGTTACCTAACCTTTCTGACACCCCTGCTTTACTTCTATCTGCTACTTTGCCCTCCTGTTGTTTAATCTACACTCTCCCAAGAATACCTCCCTTATTCTCTCCTCCTACTCTTTCTCCTTACTGTCTTCTATCTGAATTCAGAAGACTTTTTTTTTTTTTAGATTATACATACACATTTGTTTTTTACATATTTCCATATGAGACAGGTTAGGAGACAAAAATCTGAACAAAAGGGAAAAACTATGAGAAAGAAAAAGACATAGGTAAAAAATAGCATGCATTGATCTACATTGAGTCTTCATAGGTCTCTCTCTAAATGCCTATCAAACTGTGCATACCCTTTGACCCAGCAGTGTTTCTATTGGGCTTATATCCCAAAGAAATCATAAAGAAAGGAAAGGGCCCCACATGTGCAAGAATGTTTGTGGCAGCCCTTTTTGTAGTGGCAAGAAACTGGAAATTGAAAGGATGCCCATCAATTGGAGAATGGCTGAATAAATTATGGCATATGAATGTTATGGAATATTATTGTTCTGTGAGAAACGACCAGCAGGATGATTTCAGAGAGTCCTGGAGAGACGTGCATGAGCTGATGCTGAGTGAAATGAGCAGAACCAGGAGAACATTATACACAGCAACAACAATACTATATGATGATTGGAGAAGCTGGGTGGTGTAATGGTTAGAGCACGAGCCCTGAAATCAGAAGGACCTGAGTTCATATCTGACCCTAGGCACTGTGTGACCTTGGGCAAGTCACTTAACCCCAATTGCCTCAGGGGGAGGAAGATTATACTGTGATCAATTCTGATGGGAATATGACTCTCATCAACAATGAGGTAATTCAGACTAGTTCCAATGGTCTTGTTTTGAAGAGTCATCCACACCTAGAGAAAGGACTGTGGGAACTGAATGTGAATCACAACATAGCGTTTTTACTCTTTTTGTTTTTATTTGTTTGGATTTTGTTTTCTTTCTCATTTTTTTTTCCCTTTTTGATCTGATTTTTCTGGAGCAGCATGCTATTTGTAGAAATATGGATAGAGGAATTGCACATGTTCAATATGTGTTGGATTACTTGCCAACTGGGGGAAGGGGTTGGGGAAAGAGAGGGGAAAAAAATCAGAACACAGGATTTTGTAGGGGTAGATATATCCATGTATATATTTTGAAAATAAAAGGCTTTGGGGCAGCTAGATTGAACAGTGTATAGAGCACCAGCCCTGAAGTCAGGAAGGCCTGAATTCAAATCTGATCTCAGACACTTAACACTTCCTAGCTGTATGACCTTAGGCAAGTCACTTAACCCCAATTGCCTCAGGGGAAAAAAAGAAAAGAAAAGGCTTTAATTTAAAAAAAGAAAGAAAGAAAACCAGCAGGAGAAAAAAAAGAAAAGAATCGTATCTTATTCAGTTCTACCCTGTCTTTCTTTCAAGCTACCCAATTCTTAATGACAGTTTTAGTCGTATAATTTACATTTCCACATATAAAAGTTTGTCCTTATTGAGTCCCTTGTCTTTGATGTTTATCTTATATTTTTCTTGGATCATGAATGTCATATTTCCTATTAAGATCTTTTTGCAACAAAATCCTAAAAGTCTGGCAATTCATTGAATATCCTTTTTTTCATTCAGGATTATGATTAACTTTGCTGGGTGTGATATTTTTGGCTTTTACCCCAGTTCTCTTGCTCTTCAGTATATTGTGTTTCAAGACCTATGGTTTTAATGTAGCTGCTACTAGATTTTCTGTGAGTCTAACTATGGTTCTGCCATTTTTATTGATTTTTTTCCTTGTTGCTCTTAATATTTTCTCCTTGACCCTGGGGGTTTCAAAATTTAGCTATGATGTTCCTGTAGGTTTTTCTTAGAAGATCTCTTTTAAGTGCTGATCAGTGGATTTTTTTCTATTTACCCTTCTTCTAATACTTCAGGACAATTTATTTATTTCTTTATATTATTGTATCAAGATTCTTTTTTTGATCAGAGCTTTTGGGTAATCCAATTTTTCTAATGTTTTCTCTTCTTAATTTGTTCTCCAGATCCATTGTTTTTCTTATGAGACATCTCATTTTCTCTCCTAATTTTTTTCATTCTTTATATTTTTATTTATTATTTCTTAGTCTCATAATTTTGCTGGCTTCCCCTTGCCCAATTCCAGTTTTCAAGGAGTGATTTTTCTAAGATTCTGGATCTCCTTTTCTAGTTGGTTATCTTTATTTTCATAATCTTTTTGTTTTTCTTAGGCTTAAAAAAATTTTTTTTCTTCAATCTCTCATTTGATTTTTAAAATCTTTTTTTTAAGTTCTATAAATTCTTTTTGGGCAGGTGAAATTTGACATTACTTTTTGGGATATAAGAAGGTTTTTGTTGTTGTTGTTTGTTTGTTTTTGTTTTGTTTTGTTTTTTTTTGCTTGAGTGATTCCCTCTGAAGATGAACCCCAGTCTTCTCCATTCCCATAGTTTTTTTGTGGTTGGCTTTCTTTTGGCGCTCTCTCTCTCTCTCTCTCTCTCTCTCTCTCTCTCTCTCTCTTTTTTTAAATAGCCACTTATTAATGTCACCTCTAATCTAGGGGTATGAGGGATGATCCCTCTGGTCTCAGGCCCTCCTTTAGTTCTTTGTTCTGGCTTAGAACTGAAACCAAGAACTCTCTCCTGTAAGTGCCCACAACCAGCAGCAGGCCTGCCCCACCACTTCTGTACTCACCAGGCCTGTGCTGGTTCCTTCTGGCCCAGGGCTGCATCTGTGCAGCACAGCTGGCTCCTTATCAGCAGAAGTCCCCTCAATCTTCCCCTGCTTAAACTCTAGACTCCCCACGCTGGAAGTAAAAATTCCTGTGGCTGGGGCTAATACTACCTCCCAACCCAGCTAACTCCAAGGCTGTAGGTTGTTATGGTGGCTTGGTAACTAGAGTGCTGGGCCTGAAGTCAGGAAAATTTGTCCTGAGTACAAATCCAACCTCAAGACACTTCCTAGCTGTGTGACTTTGGGCAAGTCACTTAATCTTGTCTGCCTCAGTTTCCTCATCTGTAAAATGGACTGCAAAAGGAAATGGCAAGTCCTCCAGCATCTCTGCCAAGAAAAACCCAAATGGCATCATGAAGAGTCAGACATGACTGAAAAATGACTGAAGGACAACAACAAAAAGTTGTTATGCTAAGAATAGGGCAATCAATATGGTGAAAGGCCTTAAAAGTCCATGGCAGATGAGAATCATTTGAAAGAACTGGTTTTAGCCTAGGGAAGACTCAAAGGGAATGTGTGAGCTGTCTTTAAGCATTTTAAAGCTGGCTTGGAGAAGGGGCGGACTAACTTTGTTTTATTTAGTCCTAGAGGGCAGAATCTGGATGAGAGGATAGAAGCAGGAAAAGAGACCAAATTGGGCTTGGTATCAGGAAGAGAAAACAAAACTTTCTAACAATTAGAACAGTCCAAAAATGACATGGGCGGCTGCCTTAGAAAGGGTGATCTTTGGGCAAAGGCTGACAGACACTTCTTAGCTAGGTTACACTGGGGATTATGCAAAAGGTCACTGCAATCCAGTCCCCAGATTCTGTGCTTCTTTTACTGAGAGATCTCCCAAGTCTGTTCCAGTTTTTCATGTTGGAGTGTGCTCAAGGCAACACTGAGCACCAGCTGCTTCCTTGGATCCAAGATGTGAAGCAGAAGCGTGTCCCACTGAGGCTACTTTGGATAGCCAGTGGCCTGCAATCCGGAGACAATGGCTGTTTCCAGCAATTTGCCACGAGCTCATAGTGAAATACCAAGTAGCAAAATGATCCCTGAATGGCAGACTGTTTGTGACCCTTATCTAAGAGAAGGAGATTTGAGAACATTTTGGGGTCCACAAACTAGGCTGCGGGTTGGCCCCCGCGTGGCCCCCCACATGAACTAAGGATGTTGTTGAGTCATTTCGATCATGTCTCGATCTTTGTGACTCCATTTGGGTCACATATCCCGATCTTAGCGAAGATCTTGGACTGGTTTGCCATTTCCTTCTCCAGATCATTTTACAGATGAGGAAACTGAGGCAAACAAGATTACATGACTTTTCTAGGGTCATACAGCTAGTAAGTGTCTTAAGACCAGATTTGAATTCAGGAAAATGAATTTGCCTGACTTTATTCTTGTTATTTATCCGCTGCACCACCTAGCTGCCCAGGAATGCTTTCTATATACTTAAATAATTCATTTTCTCCCACAATTTAAATAAATAATTCAATAATTGATTTAAGTAAATAATTACATTTATTAAATTAAAATGTTTAATATTTAAATACAATGTGAAAATCATTCTTAGCTCACAGCGCATACAGAGCTAGAATTGGTCATCAGCTCTAGCTTGCCCACCAACCCATGAGCTAGTTGCTCATTTGCTTTGCTTTAGAGATGCTGGAAAGACAAAACTGAGAGCAAGGTAGAAAGTAACTTTCTCAGATCATACAGCTAGTTAGTTGCACACATCTCAGGTCTCCTGACCCCAGGGCTGAGTTCTTCCCCCTCCACCTTGATGCTTCTTTCAAGTACAGACTCTCTCCTCCAGCATCATACTTCAGGCTTTTCCACTGCTCAGGACATGTTGGTGGTTTTACATTTTAAGGAAGGGACTGAGTCAATACTCAATGATTTAAGTGTAGATGATGGGTATTTCACTGATAATGAAAGGAATATGTCAGAAAGTGTCCTGGACATCCTTAGAAATGCAGACTCTGTCTGTGGATCTCCTACTTCTCAGTTCTCTGACCACCAACCCTCTTCCTCCTTTCCTAGGTGGCTTTCTTACCTCTTGCTTTTTATCTTGGACCTGGTTATCTGCCTCATTGCCTGCTTGGGGCTGGCTAAGCACTCCAAGTGTCTCCTGGCTACGTGAGTATCCTAAGCGGGTGGGGAGTCCCATAAAAGGGGGAGGTGGGAATGGCTGGATATGAGTGATTACCCCAACCTGGCTGGGAGGATTCACTGATGCTTCCCCCAAAGCTGCCTGTTTTCTGACTTGCTGCTTGAGCAGAAAGTAAGAATGGAATGTTAACGAGTTGTAATGAACCCAAGAAATCCTCCCAGACCAAGTGAGGGCAGTAACTAACTTTGTACCAAGCCCCAAGAGGAGAATCATCTCTTTTGAGCTGAGAGGGGGGGCAGCTCTTAGGGGTCCAGCCTTTTATTTTACAGATAAGGACAGCAGGTCCAGAGGGGGGGTGGCTTGCTGGGAGGTCATGGCGGGTTTTGACAGCTCAGTGAGTTTTGCCCCTATTCCCCGCACACACGCCAGGAGAAAGCATGTGATTTCCCAATGGCTTCTGCACAGTAGATCCCTTGTAGCTTCCTCCCCAGCTCACTGTATTAAGTAGTAGGGGTGGGATTTGGGGCCCAAGTCCTTTTAATCACAAAAACATTACTTTTGCCACTGCAGCATATTGCTCTGACATTTTCCTGTGCATATGCCCATAGCCAGTCTGTGTCCCTGTATTTGAAGTGTCTTATACTAAAGAAACACAGCCACCATTTTCGGTGTCTACCTCTGAAACAGACGCAGTAGTCTGTGGCTATGATCAGTCAGACTGAGGGTCTTCTTCACAGATTCCCAGGAGTGGACGAGAGAGCAGGAAAGACTCCAATTTTTTCAGTAATTCAATGGCAAACTGAAAACACCCCAGCTTTCTGCAGCTCCTTTGCCCAAGAAAGGGAGCACACTGGGATCTCACTTAGCTCTGAGATGCATAAGGTCCAAAGAAGTCAGGGCTTGCCAGACCTTTCCTCCTCCTCCTGTCCTGAGATTCCAGGGCCTGGTCACTCGGCAGCTTCTGATACTCCTTTGTGCCAGCAGGAAATCATCATGACCATGACTTCAGGATAGTAGCCTTCCCAGCCCACTATGGACTTGCCCAGTGTCAGGGTCACTGCAATGACAGCTCAGAAGCCCCAGGAACCACCTGGGAGGAGGCTTCCTTCCCCAAGAGGGTGCGCTGAGGAGAGCGGGCTCAGGGCGAGCCTGGTGGCAGGGGACCGGGCAACCTCCGGTTCTGAAAAAACAGGGGTCCCGGTGAGCTGAAGGCTCTCTCAGGTCAGGGAGCAGCCTCTACTACCTGTCTCCGTTTCTCTGCAGGATGCTTTGCTGTGGTGTGCTCACTCTGCTCCTCAGCTGGGCCTCCCTGGCCGCAGACACGGCCGCTGCAGTGGTGAGTCCCCTGAGGGCGGCGGGGGTGTTTCTGGGAGAGAGGGCCCGATTGTGTTTGTCTCTTGTCGTTTCCTCTCACTGGCACAGAGCTTAGCAGGCCTGTGTCCGAGTGAATCGGACTTCTCCAGTGATTCCCTAGAAGTGACCCAAGAAGGAAAGTAAGTATGGTGGAAGTCCGGACTCCCTGCTTCTGGGGTCCTCGTTGGGCCTCTGGGGTGTCAGTCTCCCGTGTCCCTATATGGGTATCAGAGCCGGAAACCACCCCCCATTTGACAGATAAGGAACTTGAGCTCTGGAGAAGCTGAACAACTTGCCCAGGTTCTCACAGAAAATTAGCGGCAGATCTGGGACTCCAGACCATGCTTCTTCACCCTATCCTGCATTACGTCCTGGTGATTGCTGATTAAATCTGGGGGGCTTTTGACCCTCGAGACTGAATTGATTCCCTGTTGGCTAGGTGAAAAGAATGGCCCACAGCAGTGTGTATAACTGAGGCAACAGGAGAACACGGGACTGGGTGGGAAAAATCCCAGGGACTGGGTTCCAGTCCCAGCTCTCTGCCACCTGTGGGACCTTTGCTTCTCTGGACCTCAGTTTCCTCATCTGTAAAATAAAGAAACTGGACTGGTTGATCTCTTGAGTTCCTTTTAGCTCTATACCCATGATCCTACAGAGATGTTCCCCATTTCAAAAAGGAAAATGTTTATCCTTTGTTTTCAGAGAGGATCAGTGACATCAAGAGGGTGATGTCACGTTTCCTCTAGGGCTGAACTTGGAGCAGACATCTTTTCCATGTGGGGAGTGGTGGTTGGTGGGCAGCCAGGTGGTTCAGTAGTTAGAGCTTTGGCTCTGAGTTCAGTTTCCAGTTTTGTGATCCTGATAAATCACTTAACCTCTGTCTTCTTCAGTCAGAAGTAATAAATATTAATTAGATACCTACTATGTACACTGTGCTAAGTGCTGGGGATCCCTGCCTTTAAGGAGCTCTTGATATAACGGAAGCAGACTACATATGAAAAGAAGGTGGGGGGTGAGCTCCTTAAATGATGGAGAATCCAAGATCTATCCTTCATTTTATTATGTCTTATGATATTATATCCCAGTGCTATGCTAAAGACTCTAAATATTACTTTTTGAGCAAAACAACTCTGTGTGCTAGGTGCTATTATTACTCCCATTTTACAGTTAAAGAAGCTGAATCAAAAATTAATTTGCCCAGAGCCATCCAGCTAGTAAATGTCTGAAGGGGAGAGGTACTGAGGACTGTCTGATCTTAAAAAATGTCCAATTTGCAATAAAAGAAACTGAGCAGATCTCTGAACTAATAGCCATTTATTAAAGGGACCTGGACCCCTTTAGTGAATAAGACCTCAAATGTTTCTCACAGTCTGAGATGCCCCTTTCTTCCAGGGCCTTAGTTTTATAGGGTTAGATATCCAGATGAAACAAACTAAAAATAGTCTCATTGGTTGAGGCTCTTGACCTGCCAGGAGATCCTGCTGAGCCTATGAGCAGACTCATGGGCTGGGCTGGTAAACAGATGTTAGAATATCCACATGTGCTGATAGGCTGGTAGACAGGCAGACCGCAGGCTGACAGGTTCACTTGTTGGACAAGTGCTCGTGGCCATCTCCCCATGTTGGGCAGTAAGTAGAGAGGTGATGAGGGACAAAGAGTCAGCAAAATACCTAGGGAACTTTCCATTTCATTGAGCCATCTCTGCAACACTGTGCTTGGTCCTCTAGTTAGTTAGTTTCCTGGGATTAAGCAATAAACTTCATAACAAGTAAGTGAATTTTTAATCTTATAGTTTAAAATTTGGAATCTATTATAGGAAACAGCCTTTTCATTTAATTATCCCTGAATCTAAATTATGTGTTAATATGGACTTATGTTAAAACTAGTTAACTAAGTGTATATTGATAGATAAGTATAATTCTAATAATTACTAGTAATCACTACCCCTATGGAATCACACTAATTAATACTGATTGGAATCAAATGGGGATCTAATTAAAATTTGGGATCTTTTTTTTTTTTTTTTTTTTGCTGAGGCAATTGGGGTTAAGTGACTTGCCCAGGGTCACACAGCTAGGAAGTGTTAAGTGTCTGAGATCAGATTTGAACTCAGGTCTATCCTGATTTCAGAGCTGGTGCTCTATCCACTGTGCCATCTAGCTGCCTGATTTGGTATCTATTATAATCAATACTGGTTGGAACCAAATAGGAGTTGAATTAAAATCATCTATCACTAAAAATTGATTTCATTTTACAGATGGATGAGTTTCCTTCATTTTCTCAGCTGTAAAATGGGGATCATAAGAGCACTTATCTTCCAGGGCTATTGGGAGGCTCAAATAGAATATTTGCAAAGCTCTTAGCATAATACCTTACACATAGTAAGGGCTTAATAAATGTGTTTCCTTTCTCCTAAAATAGTTCCTTGCACAGTTAGAGAATATGATCTATAAACTGAGAATAAGAGTCTGCTGCTTCGAATTGAGCCCCCATCAATGTCATATCATTCTTGGTATTTGGCCTGAGCTAGAAGAGTGGAAAGAGTGTACTTGGGAGTCAAAACCCCCCACCTTAAATGCCTTACCTTTGTGTTTAAAATTGTAGTGGTGGTGGTGAACAGCTACACAGTGAATCAAAGGAAGCGAAGCAGGGTTGGGGTCCATAAGTGCCTGTGGATGCCAACAGAGAACAGGAAGGCTGACAGGGAGAGAACCAGGCCGGGCAGCCGCTAAAGCAGCAAACTCCCAGCTCCCTGACTCTTATTGGCATATTAGTAAATGAAGAAGCGTGAGTGTGAGGGGAATTAGCAAGCTGCCAAGCTGTTCCTCTGTCCTGAAAGCCTGGTACCAGGACAGCCTGTGAGTTCCTTGCAGATTCCAGCTTGTACCAGCGTGATTCCCCCTTTTGGGGGGAGGGGGAGCCTTTTTCCAATTAGTTCTAAGAAACAAGTCCTGATTTAATCGCTTGCATTCCTCTGAGAGCAAGAGAGTGAACTAGAGATGCCATTTCCCTAATGAGTTTAGTCAGGCCTTTGTGTGTGAGCTGAGCAGAGAAAGACCAGCTGAATGGGCCTTTGATAGGATTTGAAATACAGATGCATTTTAAAAGGAAGTGGTGGGAGGAGGAGATGGGGAGGGGATGTGATGCTGTCAATGCGTTATTGTGTAAAAGTCCTTTTGTGTTGCCTCCTGAAGCCTAACTCTCTCAGCCTAGTTGCTGAAGCAATGTCGCCAGAAGGCTGGCGTTAATGCATCTTGCACCGACCCCATGCTCAGTTCTTCTCCCCCACCCTCCACCTCACCAGCAATTATAATCTGCTACCTAGAATTGAGCCCCCATCAGTGTCATGTCATTCTTGGTATTTGACCTGAGGTAGAATAGTAGAAAGAACACTGTACTTGGGAATCAGAAAACCTGACACCTTGAATGCCTTGCCTTTCTGTATCTCAGTTTCTGCCAAATACCAGTATTCTCTGTTTTACTTCCCTCATTGGATTGTTTTAAGGATTAAAGGAAAGAAAAGTTATGAAAGATTTGTGCATTTCAATTGGAGCAGAAATTTGTTTTGCTTGATTGCATGTGTATAAGGATTTGTGGTTCTTTTTCCTTTTGGGGGGAGAAAGTGGATATTTGTTCATTGAAAACATTTAATTGAGGCTAAAATGCCTAAGATATTCTTAGGGGATAGGGATTTTTTTCATGTTATTTCATAAGGAAGGGGAATTCCAAGATGAGGAAACACCTATTTTCCAGTACAGGTTAGTGTCCTCTCTGTGTCTTTTAGTCTTAGAGAGCTGCCTCTAGCATTGGGAGGTTAAGTGACCTCCCCAGAATCACACAGCCAGTAGATTGTCATGGTGGTCATAGAACTCAGTTCTTTCTGGCTACAGAGTTAGCTCTTGGTAACCTATGACAAAAATAAGGGCAATAGACTTCCATCTTAGAAGAATGGCATTGAAAGTATGTATTTTTAGAAACAGGAAGAGTAAATCAGAGAGATTTAGTTTGTAAAATCCTAAAGAAGAAACAAATTGTCACGTAAAAGCCATTTCAACCAGCATTTATTAAGTACCTGCTTGGGTTCAGCTAACTTTCAGGGATACAAAGAGAGGCAAAAGCAGCCTCTGGTCTCGAGGAGGAGGCTGTTATCCTAATGAGCTTAGTCAGATCTTGAGGATGGGTGAAACAACATGAAAGCAATTATGTACAAACAAGCATATACTGAGTAATTGAGCTATCATCTCAGAGGAAAGGCACTAGCATTTGGGGAGATTCTGCATGGTCCCAGAGGGCCACAGTAGGAACAGTGGGTATTCCTTGCAGGGAGGCAGATCTTGGCTCAATGTAAAAAAAATAATAATAATAAAAAAAATCTTCTTCCTAATTAGAACCACAGCTAAACCTCAGTAAATTTGGTATACCTTTTCACTGAAAATTTTCAGATGGAAACAAGATGACCATTTGTTGGGGGCATGAAGTAAAAGGAATTCCTGCTTAGGTACACATTGGACTAGATGCTTTCTGAAGGTTCTACTAACTACTACCACCACCATCAGCTAACATTTATTAAGCACCTACTATGTGCAGGGCACTGTGATAAGCACTTTACAATTATTTCATTTTATCTTCACAACAACCCTGGGAAGTAGGTACTGTTATTATGCTCATAGAAACAAGTGTTAAAATTGAGACATATAACATACTTTTAAAAATGAGAAAACTGGGTTGCAGCAAGATTGAGTGATTTGCACACAGATATACTGACTGGGAAGCAGAATTTGGAGCTGTGTCCTCTGGCTCTGGAGTCAGGCTCTTTCCACTATCCCCTACTGGCGTCCAAGAGTAAAACGGGTCGAGCAGAATCTCTTCATCTTTCTCTGTCATAGACCCTGTGGACCGTTTAGAGAATCCCCTCTCAGAATGTCTTCATATGCATACAATAAAACAAGGAGGATCACAAGGAAACCAGTGATACTGACATACAATTATCAAAATATTTAAAAGTTCCTGGACCCCAGATTGAGAACCCATTTACAAAAGAAGTCTATAACCAGTTAGTGAAGTTGCCAAGTTTGTGTCTTCTTGAAGTAGGAATTTGAGATTATTAGGGGGAATTCCCTGTGTGTGGGCTGCCACTTTCTTAGTCAGACAGCTAGAAATTTTCCAGTTTGGGCTGATCATTAGGTAATTTTTCCCATGGGCACCAGCTGTGACTTTCTCACTCATTTGCCCTCATTAGCAGGAGACAGACACCTGAGGCTTCATTGGGGAGGGGAAGAAAGGGTGGCAAACCCTGCACCTTCTCTCCCTGCTTGCACCCACCCCTGCAGCGGGCAGCATCCTCAGGAAAGATGGGCAAGGCAGAGATTATCTCTAATGTCGAAGACTACTGAGAAATAGGGTCAGCCTTGAGAGGGCAGAACCAGGTCAAACTGAGAATATCCCAGCTGACAGCTGTGGCCATGAGGCTGCTGACCCTGCTTAGATTCTAAAATTCATCCAGAAAAATGACATGTTATTTAGGCAGGGAAGGGACTTTGTTGTAGGTACTTGTTTGAGTATTTGCTGGGGAGTGTATAGATAGATAAACATATATAGATAGATGTATATATATACACACATATACATGCATGTGTATGTACATGCACTGTATGTATACATATATTTGACACCGATATATGCAGTATGTACATGTATATATACATATGTTCGATGCAGGTATTTTTTTACTTTTTTAGATTTAGAGGAATAGAAACCTCTTGTACTTGATCTGACTTGCTTTTTTAAAAATTAGGCATATTTTTATCATCCCTCCTTCAAGTACAATCATACTCTATTTGTTTTTTAATTCTAAACCTAACATTAAATAAAAGGAGTATTTTCTATACACTATAGAACACACAATAGGAGAGAATTATATTTGAAACTACTGTTATGTAGTATTGATTTTTCTTTTAAAGTATCTCATACATTCAACATGTAACTTTCTGTTTTTTGGGGATTTCCTTCTCACCTTATATCCTTGTTACAATTTAAAGTGGAGGAAGGATGGAGAAGGTACCTTTTCTCTCTTCCCACCTCCCCACTCTGCCCACTGGAGGAAAAAGAAAAGGAATACAAAATTAAAAAAAAAATTGTTATATACATAGTCAAGTATAACAAACTGCCCAGTCAGTCAGGTCTGAAAATATGTCTCATTCCACATCAAATCCATCACTTCTCTAGAGGTGGGTAGCATATTTCATCATTGCAACTCTCTCTCTTGCTTTGAGGAGGGGCTTGTAGGAAAAGGAATCGAAGGAGGAAGGAGGTCTCTCATCAACCTAGATTACAATGGATATTAATTATTTTATCAATTATTTGTAATTGTGCTATAAAGCACTGTTCCTTCCCTCTCCTGCAATATTCTTATTTTTAAATTCAGTAGTATTTATTTTTCCAAATGCAAGCCTAGATAGTTTTCAGTATTCACTTTGCAAAACCTTGTGTTCCAAAATTTTCTCCTCCCCTTTCCCCCAATAGCAAGCAATCCGAAGCAGGTTAAATATATCCTGCAATATTCTGAAATGTTGGCTCTGAGTATGTGTGTGAGTGCAGAATACAGATAGATGGCAGCTATATACAAAATTGAATTGTTGCTGTGCCTCACTGCACTAGTATGACACCCAGTGCTTCTATATCAGGAGAAAGCGTGTGACAGCTAGCCTATTACACCGGTGGTGATGGGGTAGGGATCTTGGCTGGAGACCATTCAGCTGTGGATTAGCTGCCCAAGTTGGAATGGGGCCACTGCAGTAACCGAACTGGACAGCTGCAAAAGGTCATAAACAATACCCTGTGTCCCCAAGCACTGTTTCCCTTTATCCCCAAGCCCTCACCACTCCTAGGCACCAGTATCACCCTGAACTAGACTTATGGGGCCATGCATGGCAGCAACTTCTTGGAATCTTCTCCATCCCAATGGCTCACACCTAGATGAAGTCATGAGCCAAGTGGTTGGGTGTCACAGGATAGACAGTTCCCAAGCTTAGAGCTAAGACATTGTTGTACAGAGAAGGAAACAAAGCCTAAATTACTAGTACAGGGTCAAATAGATGGTATATGTTGAGGACAGGTTTGGGAGCCAGGTCTTCTTGCTTCTACAATCAATGGAATTCATGTATAATGAAAAGTGGGATGATTAGGACCAGGTCCTAGTAGACTATGCTGCAGCTCTGGAGTGGGGATCTTGAACATCCGCTTAACCCCTCTGGGCCTCAGTTTCCCTCCTTGTAAAGTAAGGGGAGTGCTCTAGATGACCTCTGAGGTCCCTTGTTGGCTCTAAATCTGTCGTGTCGTGAGGTTCCTCAAGATGCTTGTCTGTGAAGCTCATACTCATACACAAGTATGAGCATCTACATTTACAATTATGATTGTAATAGCTGCAGTCTACCCAGCACTTCATAGATATTATCATTCCCATTTTACAGAAGAACCACCTGTTCGGTGGCCACATAACCAATAAGCATCAAGCCCTGGAGCTGTCTTTGCCCAGGGTCACAGATGAATCAGTGGCCATCCAGGACCAGAGACTGACCCCTTACACCCACAGGAGAGAGATTGCCAAGCTGGGAGTCAAGAAAACTCCTTGATATCCAAGCTTGGACTTGGAGTCGGGGAGACCTGAGTTCACTTACTCAGAACTTACTAGCTGTGTGACCCTAAATGAGTCACTTAACTGTGTCTCAGTTTCCTCAGTTGCAAAGTGAGACTAATAATAGCACCTACTTCCAGGGCTGTTGTGAGAATCAAATGAGATAATAACTATAAAAGCACTCAGCACATTGCCTGGCACACAAGCGCAAATGCTCATTCCTTCATCCAGTGTTTTCTTTCCCTGCACCACACTGCTTTCTTAAGTCCCTTGACTTTAACATGGGTTCTATTTTGATTTGTCCTTCACAAAGAAGAACTAAAGGAAATAATGAGGTTCTACATCAGTGATATAGAGGATTTGTTTTAATTAAAATTTGTTCCAATCAATGAAAATACATCTTCTCTCTCTCCTACCTTCTCCTTCTCATGCTTGTTAAAGTAAGAAAGAAAAACCAGCCCTGAAATCAGAAGGACCTGAATTCAAATGTGACTTCAGACACTTAACACTTCCTAGCTGTGTGACCTTGGGCAAGTCACTTAACCCCAATTGCCTCAGCAAAAAAAAAGAAGGAAAAATAAAACCCCTGTAATAAACATAGATAATAAAACAGAACACATTCCTGCATAGGCCGTGTCATATGTATATGTGTATACATGTGGATGTGTATGTCTCATTCTGTTCTCTGAGTCAATCACCTCTCTGTCAGGAGGTAAGTGGAATGTTGTACCATGAATCCTGGTAGACAGATTTTAAAAGAAATAAAGAAGACGCCCTCCCTGATCCCAAAGGAGTGTATAGTTTGGTTGGGTAAGCAGAGTACAGATATATGAAAATGACTTAGACACACATCACTACCATATTACTCTCTTGTGGCAGCAGGCAGTGTTTTGTTTTGTGAGTTCTGGACTCTGATTTTTCCCCTGAAACCTAATTTTCCCTCAATCTCTTGATTTATGGGTGGGGGATAAAATGGATGGGATAGGAGAGCTGCTTTTAAGTAGTTGAAGAGCTTTCAAGTAGAAAGATTAGATTCGTTTTGTTTGGCATTAGATGGCAGAACTAATAGCAATGGATGGAATTTAGAGAAAGATAGACTTTAGTTTGAAAAAGAGAAAAACTTTCTATTAGAATCATCCCAAAGGGCAATGGGATGGTTTAAGAGATAAGAGCTCCTTATCGTTGAAAATCTTCTGGTAAAGGCTGAAGTGTTGGGAAGGGGGATTTCCGCTCAGATACATCAGACTAGATGCCTTTAGAAACCCCTTTCTTTTAGCTCTGAAATTCTGTCCTTCTTTGCCACAGGGCACCAGTGATTTCTGTGTAGCTCCGGACAAGTTCATCCTGAATGTCACACAGGGCCAGATGAATACAGGTAAGCAAGGTGATGGGATGAATCTCTTGGGGCAAAGAAGCCACATTACATCCAATTAATTTGTGCTGATAATTACCCCATCCTTCTTTTTTGCTGGATCTTGTGATTTTATTCTCCTCAGTCTATTCTCTTTTCCTCCTGGTGGTTTGCTCTCCCAACACCTAGGAGAGAGTCTGGTGCATAAAACCATGGCTGTTGATTCATTTGTTCTTCTGATCTCCAGAAAGAGCAACCTCAGCAGTGTCCTCAAAGCCAGGCAAAGGTTATTGAAGGGAGGTCATCTGTATGGCTTTTAGGCAGAAGACCAAGTCTGAGAAACAGAGGAGAGCCACTTGGATTGCCAGTGGGTGGCTGCTCCCTTGAGATCTTAACACAGCCACTGTCTTTGTTTTTCAGAGATAACCCGTTACTACCTGTATTGCAGCCAGGGCCTGAGTAACCCATTCCAACAGGTATGCACATCCTTCCCTGCCCCCTGTTCCTCCATGTCATCACCATTTCGATCAAATCAAATTTATCAACATCTTGGCCAGTAAGAATGAATTGTGCAGTTTCCAGGGTTGCGTTTGCTACCACCTCATTTTTGTTCTTTAGAGAAAAGATTTGTTCAATTTCTTCATCTGTAAAAGGGAAATAATAGCATTTACATCACGTGACATCATATGTATAAAGATTGGCTCAGTTTTCTTCATTTATAAAATGGGAATAATAGCACCTACAGTATCACAAAGTTGTTGATCACATAAGATCATATCTGTGAAGTGCTTTGCAAGCCTTTTAAGTACATATAAATGTCATAATTATGGTATTTTTGTTGTCTTTTGGGATAATTTGTGCTGGGAGTACAGTGGGTTTTAGGAAGCTTCAGGATTGAAGAGGAAGGGAATCTCGAGGGAAGGGAGCGTGCATGATTGAGGATGCTCTGGAGAACTCATTCTGAGGGTCACCAGGGACTTCACGGGGAGAGTCGAGCCACAGGATCTGTTATGGCAGAGCACCTAGAGTGACCCCATGGATCCTTGGCTCCTCAGTGTGAGGGTGGGGAATAGCAGACAGCATCTGATGGCCTGCTCCTCTCTTGGGCTCAGGCACTGACCATCTTCCAGCGATCGTTGACTACGATGCAGATCCAAGTCCTTGGCCTACTACAGTTTGCAGTGCCCTTGTTCCCCACAGCAGAGGTGAGGGGAGGAAATGTGCATTGAGCAGGAAGTATGGATGGGGAGGAGGGTGGGAGGATGTGGGGAAGAAGGGTAGTATTCTTGTGTTTAGTCCGCCTTCTTCCAGAGAGGGTCGTACAGTAGGATGAGGACTGACAAAGGCTCTTTGGGCATGATGCCAAATCTAGCCTGGGAATATCTCTTACCAAGCCATCAATTGATAGTTTAGAGGTTTTTCAAACCTTTTCTGCCCCCCCCCCCCCCCCACCCACACCTACTTCTCTCATGCCTCCTCAAATGGTTAGCAAAGTGCTGAGGATTATTATAGTCTTTGTAGGCAGTTAGAATACTGCCTCTGATGCTAAACTTTCTGGGTGATCTTAGATAAAACTTGCCTGTCTGGCCTTCAGTTTCCCCATCTGGAAAATGAGAGAGTTGGACAGAATGGCCTCCGAGGTCCATTCCAACTCAAACTCGGAGCCTGTGATCCCATCATGACCTGTAACCCAATGCATCAGAGTCTCCTTCCCCCTCCCTTTCTCCTTCTCTTCCTAATCCCGTTTTCCACCTGATCCCTGGAGCCAGACTCTCACTTGCAAGGGCCAGACTTTGAAAAGGTGCTGAGAATGTGTAAACGCCTTCTCTGTCCGCCCCTCGTCCTTGTGGGTTGGCTCCTTCCCCCTGGTTTTAAAAGCTGCTTTGCAGAAGCAGACTCATTTTTGCAATCCCAAACCTCGTCTCCTTTGTCCCTCTTCAGAAAGATCTGCTTGGGATACAACTACTACTGAACTCATCCGAGTCCAGCCTCCACCAGCTGACTGCCATGTTAGACTGCAGAGGACTGCACAAGGTATACTAGCTGGGGAGGGGAAGGAGGTAGCACCATAGGACTAAGGACTCCTTAGCATAGGTAGGGACTAATGGAGGGTGGCAGGTGGGGAGCAATTGCCTTGATTCCCAGGCTGGGTTTCACCATGGGTTTCACAGCTGTAGATTGAGGGTGGGTGGGGTCTATGAGTCTCCTGAGATTCTTTCCAGCAGCTGGGAGAAAGGAGCTCTGGGTAAATCACTGAAGCCTTCTGTTCCGGGGGATGATGAGTCACTGCTCCATATTGCAGACATACAATCCCCCATCTACCCAGCTGTTCTTCCAGGCTTACTTTTACGATCAAAAAACATTGTTTGAAGACCTGTTTAGACAAAGAAAACTACAAAGATCCAACCCCTGCCTTCTAGAAATGGACATTGTAAAGAAGCCCATTTGTATGTGCAGAGAACATGTGTGTGTGTCAGACAGACAGACAGACAGAGATCTGTTACTAGTCTGGGAGCTTCCCCACAATAAAAACTCTAGATCCTTATGATTAAAATCAAACCTACATAGTTTTCTGAGATGTGGACATTAAGTGACTTTTTCAGGTCTTCCTGGCCCCAAGTGCAGGCTCTGTCCACCATACTCCACCAATATAGGGAGTGAGACTCAGGTTCAAGTTTCAGCTCCTCTACAGAGTGTCATTGTGACCCTAAGCAAATCATATAACCTCTAAGGTCCTCGGTTGCCAACCCTTTGAAAGGAGAAGGTTAGACTAGATCGCCTTTAAAGTTTCTTCAGAATCTAAATTTAAGCCTATGTTTGTCCTTTCAGTCATATCTGAGGTCTCATTTGGGGTTTCTTGGCCAAGATACTAGGATGGTTGGTCATTTCCTTCTCCAGCCCATTTCTCAGATGAGGAAACTGAGGCAAATAGGGTTATGTGACTTGCCCGGGTCATAAAGCTAGTAAGTGTCTGAGGCTGGATTTGAACTCAGGAAGATGAATCTTCCTGACCCAAGCCAGATACATTATCCAATGCACCTCTCATAGCTGCCCAAAGCATATAAGGTGATAGGAGACAATAAACTGGTCTGTGACTACATGAAAATATTAGCATCAAATGTTTACTTTAGAGGGAAGGGCAGGAATAAGTATTCACCAAGAATGGCACTTTAAGCTGTGTTCACTCTAGAATAAGCTTTCCCTCCATTCTCTCATCCCTTTCCAGGACTACTTTGATGCCTTGATTGGTATTTGCTATGATGGTGTTGAAGGGCTGCTCTACCTTGGCCTCTTCTCCCTCTTGGCTGCCATGGCCTTCTCAACCATGATCTGTGCAGGGCCTCAGGCCTGGAAATATTTGGTTGTCAGGTAGGTTGATTGGAGAGAGAAGGATAGAAGTCTCCTGTTTCTTATTTCTGCAAAGGGATAAGGAGGAATATGGTGATCCTCTGTGTCTTCTGATGTGGGAATTACACAACAAGATCCTATTCTGTGGTTTTCTTTGGTTGGTTTTCTATGGAAGTACCTAGGAAATTTTAGGAATTTAATGTGGAATTGATGGTGACCTTGGTGGAGTTGAATTGGGGAATACTTTTATTAAAGTCATACCATGGTACTTTCCCTTTCTCTTAGGTTTGAACCCTTTGGATGTTCAGCTTTAAAAGATAATTAGGAAAAACCAGGATAGAGGTAGGAAAACAATTGCTAGGAAGCTGAGCAGACAGTGTTCCATAGGTAGCTCCTTTTCTATTACCCCCTTCACTGTCCTGTCTTGTGTTACAAGAAACATCTCATAGTATAGAATGAAAGGGGAGGGGGGGAAATGGGAGAAGACTACTAGCATCCTCTTATCAGTCTCAATTCTCCCTGCTTCCCACTGCTTCTCATACTTTATCAATCAATAAGGACAATTTCTGTGTGTTAAAGAAAATAGAGGTGCAAAGATGGAAAGAAAGGTGAACTAAATAAGCACTTTTTAAAAATTAGAAATTCAGCAAATAAATTCTAAAATAAGCACAAAAGAGAAGTTATTAAAAATAAAAGGAGAAATAAATTGGAAACATGAGAAACTATGAAATAAAACTAAAAGCTGAGTCTCTGAAAAGATCACTAAAATTGATAAATCACTGTTAGTATGATTTAAAAGAAGAGAACAGATAATTAAATCAATAAAATAGCAAATGAACACATTGAAATCACAACAGAACCAGAAAAAATAAGAATAATCATAACATACTGTGATCAATTTTATGCTAAGAAAACTGAACACACAAAAGAAGTAAAGAAGTGTCTTTAAAGATTAAAAAAAAAAGTTAGAAATCTAAAATAACCCAATCTCAGAAAAGAAAGTAGATCTGGTAAAAGTAGATCTGTAAAAGACTACCAAAGGACCATCCTGGTCTTGATGGATTCACAGAGAATTCCATCAAACTTTTAAAGAACAGTTAGTACTCACTCTTTACAAATTAATATCAGAAACTAAGAAGGAACACACCCTTTCAGAATCCTTTTATGAGACAAATAAAGAATATCAAAACTAGGGAAGGATGGAACACAGAAAGAAAACTGTAGGCCAATATATTATTAATGAACTTTTATAAACAAAAACCTATCAAACATATTATGGCAATTTATCCAAGAAATCATTCATTTTGATCAAATGAGATTTATACCAAGAATGCAAGAATGTCTCACAACTAAAGTATCCAAAACCACATGATCATCTCAATAGACACAGGGAAAAAAAAAACCTCTGACAAGTACATTTTTAATGCTAAAAACCTAAAAAGTATTGCCATAGAGGGATCTTTTTAATATCATAAAAAACATCAATCTAAAACCAAAGTCAAACATTATAGGCAATGGGAATACACTGGAAACTTTTTCAGTAAATACAGACATGAAGCAAGGGCACTCACTCTCTTCATTTATTGATATGGTCTTGGAAATTCTAGCAATAACAATAAGACATGAGAAGAGAATTAAAAGAATAAAGATAGGTAAGAAGGAGATAAAATTATCCCTGTTTTCTAATGAGATGATGGTTTATTTGGACAATCTTAGGGAATCAGCAAAGATACTAAATGAGATTAAAGCTTCAACAAAGTTGTTGGTTACAAAATAAATCCTCAGAAACCAAGAGCATTTCTATATAATACTAGTAAAATAAAAGAAGCAATAATAGAAATGGCATTTGAAATAGAAAATAATCACAATGCACAGAATATCTGGAGATTGACCTCCCAAAGCACATGAAAAAATTTGTATAAGTTCAAGTATGAAGTTCTTAAAGAAATAAAGAACTTAAATAGCCATATAAATATTCAGTGCTAATAAAAATGACAGTACAACCAAAGTTAATTTATGCCTTTAATGCCAAATCAATCTAATTACAAAGGGAATACTTTACAGAATCTGATTAAATAAAAATAACACAATTCCTTTGGAAAAGCAGATCTGAATATCAAGGAAAAACAGTCTGACAGAAATTAGTCTTAGACTAGCATTTTATACCATAATTTACAAAACATTAAAAATGGATATATGACTATAATATTAAAGATCATGCCATTAAAAAATTAGAAGAGAAACAGATCATATATTTCTCACATTTATGGCTTCTTAACCAAACAAGACAAAGAAACAAACAAAAGATAAAATAGATAACTCTGATTACTTGAAACTGAAAAAACTTCTGCTTATAGGATATAAAAATGTATATAAGATAAAAAGCAAAGTAGTCATGGGGGGAAAATTCTGTATCTATTTTCTCTGATAAAAGTTTGATATCCAGGAGATGTAAACTATAGATACACACACACACACACACACACATATGACTAATAACTATTCCCCAATAGATAAATGGTCAAAGAATATACACAGAATTTTCAAAAGAACTGCATAGTATTGACAAATACATGAAAGAATGCTCCAAAATCTCTAATACTGAGAAAAATATAAATGAAAAGAACCCTAAATATTGGGGGATAGGGAGAAGAAAGACAGAAAAAGGGCTACAATGTGGAAAGATGCATGGAAAAAAGCATACTAATACATTGGTGGTAGAGCTGAGAAATTGTATGACTACTTTGGAAAGCAATTTGGAATTATATAAAATGACTAAAATAACCATATCCTTTGATCCAAAGACCTTATTACTGGGCTTTGTACTCTAAGAAAGCCGTCAATATGAAAAAGGCCTTTATATGCTCCAAAAATTTGTAGCAGCGTGTGTGTGTGTGTGAGAGAGAGAGAGAACTAAATGGGGAATAACTAAGCAAACTGTGGTTACATGCATGTGCATGTAATGGAATAGTATTGTAATGTAAGAAATTATATATGTAGTAAAAAGAAAAGTGTGGAAATATCTATATGAACTGATGCAGAGCCAAGAAAACAATATACACAGTAACTACAGCGATGTAAATGGAAAGAATAACCCCCCCCCCAAAAAAAAAAAAAAAGGGGAGGGGTTACGAGATTATGGGCTCAAGGGAGGGATATGAGAACAGAGTCCCACTCTGTCCCACGAGATACAGGGAACTAGCTGGGGATTGGAGGATAGAACTCTTTACATGCTCATTTTGTGCTGGAAAGGCAGCGCCTGCCCTGGAGGCGCTTACAGCACACACCAGAGACGGTGGCCAGAGGAGGGAGGCTGTCTGGGACTTGTGTGGCCGCTCGCTGCAGTGAATCTCCACGAGTGTTCTGGGGGGAGCTGGCAGGGGAGGCAGAAGCAGGGGCTGCTGAGGAGAAGGCGCCTGCGGCCCACCATGGCCACAGTAAAGCACTCCCTGCTTTCAGGGCGCCCGCAGTGCCGGAGGCAGAGAAGGTGTCTGCATGCACATGACAATAAGGCGTCTTGGAGTTTAGATACTGGGTAAGAGTCCTGTTTAGTAACAGTAACAGGGAGAAGCGACGGATGGAGGGCACGAGTGAGTGCTACTGATAGTTAGAGACAGAAAGTGGTCGTGGGCTGACGGGATGGTGGCAGGCCGCCGGGAGGAGACATGATGACGCAGGAGCGGGTGCTGCAGCTGCAGGGAGGAGAGTTCCTGCTCCTGGGGTAGCAGACAGCAGGATCAGCACGGTGGGTTGGGGGCCAGGTCATGTGGCCGCTGCCCGTGCCCCCTCCCTGATGCCGGGCGTGCTCTGCCTCTTGTTCCAGGGACCGGAGCTACGACGACATCGATGAAGACGATCCTTTCAATCCCCAGGCCCGGCGCATCGCGGCCCACAACCCGACCCGCGGGCAGCTCCGAAGCTTTTGTAGCTACAGCAGCAGCCTGGGCAGTCAGACCAGCCTGCACCCGCCAGCGCAGACGGTCTCAAACGCCCCAGTCTCGGAATACATGTGAGGCTAAGGGAAGGTGTGGGGCCAGCTCCCGCCGTGTCCCGATCCCACGCTGGGAAAGCAGGCCGTCGTACAAAACCCCTCCCGCTTCTGTCTGTCTGGGAAGAGGCGCGGGGCTTCCTGGGTCTGACTCCCTTTTTATAATGATCCTGTGAAAATGATACAACTAAAGTAATAGTTTTGTTTTTAGGTCCATAGCCCTTGGGTTAAGAAGCCCTAACCTAGCAAGATCCAGGGGTAGGGGCTGAGGTCTCCGGGGGGCTCCCTAGCCCTTCCCTCTGCCCTTCTACTCGGCCAGTGATGTTTAGCAGCTAAGACACATTGTTATAGCACAGGTCTGTCCTGGATGATCCAAGGGCAGTTAGCATCTCCCTCCTAAGGGAGCCTGCGTCGGTACCTTCTCCTCCCCTTTGTTTCACCCACCCCTGCCTTTTAGCTTTCTTGCTTCCTCCCCTAAGCGCTCTCTTCCACCCCTGCAGGAACCAAGCGATGCTCTTTGGCGGGAACCCACGCTACGAAAACGTGCCGCTGATTGGAAGAGCCTCCCCTCCCCCCACGGTACTTTGCCCTCCTGAAGCTAAGTCATGGCACCAATGCCCCTTTTCCCAAATTCCCCTTCCTTGTGAGAGGAGGCGGGGCAGTGGGGGAGCAGGGGGAGCCCATGCTGGGCTGGGACCCTGGGAAAGAGCCCAGAATACCCAGGGGACGCCTGGCTAGGGATATTCCCTCAACTGATGAAAGCTGGCACCCCAGCTGTAACTTAAATGAAGTCTTGGCAGGATTTAATAGAGCGGAAGTGTCCAACGGGCACTAACAACAGTCTCCTTGCAGCCAGAGAAAAACACGTCTATGTAAAGATACAGTGGAACACAGGTAGTGTCCTCAGTCAGGGTGCTGTCTACAAGCAAGAGGCAGCTAGGTGGCGCAGGGGGGAGAGCGCCCGGTCTGGTAAAGGCCTGAGTTCAAGTCCAGCCTCAGACGCTTCCTAACTTGGGCAAGGCGCCTAACTCAATCTGCCTCAATCCACTGGAAGAGGAAATGGCAAACTACCCCCCCCCCCCGTCTTTGCCAAGAGACCCCCATGGACAGTATGGGTGTGCTGTGGTCCGTGGGGTGGCGAAAAGTGGGAGGGACTAAAGAACGGTTTCTGTTTGAGTCTGGTGCTTCTTGGTAGAGCATTGTGGAGTTAAGGAATTATCCCAGGATGGATTAAAAGCCAGAATCCTACAAAATGTTTACAAGAAATACATTTAAAGCAGAGTGATACATACAGAGTCAAGATAAAAGGCTGGAACAGAGTCTATTATGCTTCAGCTGAAATAAAAAAAGCAGAGGTAGTGATCCTGATCTCAGATCAAGCAAAAACAAAAATAGATCTAATGAAAAGGAATTATCCCAGGGTCACACAATGTGTGTTACAGGCAGGGCTTAACCTGGGTCTTCCTGGCCATCTCCCCGTTCCCTATCCACATTGCTTCTCACCACTGTACCACAGGGTACAATAATGGGCATTTGGGGGAAAAGGAATGAAGGAATGTTAGAGAGTCATAGGATTGTGGGTTTAAAAATAGATCTCAAAAACTGTCTAGTCCAACCCCCTCATTTTACAGATGAAGAAACTGAGGCACAGAGCAGTCCAGAGGATCATAGATTTAGAGCTGGCAAGGACCTTAGGGGCCACCCAGTCCAACACCCACCCCCCATCCCCTGCCATTTTTCTTGTTCAGTTGTGTCCAACTCATCATGATGCCATCTGCAGTTTTCTTGGCAAAGACACTGGAGTGGTTTACTTACCATTTCCTTCTCCAGCTCATTTTACAGATGAGAAAACTGAGGCAAACAAGGTTAAGTGACTTGCCTAGGGTCACACAGCTAGGAAGTGTCTGAGGCCAGGTTTGAACTCACAAAGACAAGGCTTCTGATTCCATCCCCAGTCTCTCCACTGCATCAGCCCATTTTACAGGAGAGATAAAAGAAGTATAAAGAACTCAGATGGCTTAGCCCAGCTAATAAATTAGTGGCAGAAGACAGAACCAGCCATATCAAGGGCACTTAAGGTTTCATTTGCCCACAGCGTATATTGATGTGAACCCATATCTCCCCAAAGATTGTGGATAATGGAGGTGTGTCAACTCCTATTTTGGTCTTTTCCATTTGAGGGTTAGCCTCTTAGCCACATCCAAGACACCTGCAGGAAGTCAAATGGCAGAAGGAGGAAGGCCCATGTCTGTAATCCAGGCTGTGCTAGTCACACCCCTCCATCCTCCACTCTCCCAACCCCCAGAAAGATCATCAGAGGCGAACTGGACCTTAGAGAAAAACACATCCAAACCCCTTCATGTTACAGAAACGGATATGTAGCTGACAACTACAGCCTGGAGAGACAGGACCCCGGAGGTGGGAGGTGGAGGTGTCTGAGATGAGATTTGACCCCAGACCTTCCCGACTCTGGTCCAGGGCTTTGTCCACTGTCCCTGTTGCTCTTGCCTTACTGGAGCAGATCTGAGCCACTTCTGAGGGGCCTCTAGAGCCGGTGGCCTTCAGGAGAAGGAGAGATACAAAAAAATGACTGAAGGGGAGTGGTAGGTTCAACCTGGGTCTGGGCTGGACTGGGCCATACTTAGTGAACAGCCTTTCCCATGTCCAGGAGAAGGTGTCCCAGGCAGGGTAGAACTCTGTCAAGGAATTCTTATTCTGTCTGCTCTTCAGCCTTGTATCCAAGGTCAACTGTTGATTATCTATGCCTATGAGGGAAGAAAATAGGCGATCAAAAATAATTTATGTTTGGCAGTGTTTAATTTTATTTTGCCCCAACAGATTTTCCCTAATGAGATGCGTTAAACATTAAACATCTTCCTGCAGTCCTCAGATATATAGTGATTGATGCAATACAGTAGCATTTGGCCTCCAAATTTGCAACGGCAGAAAGCTGACTATAGTAAATTTATCCTTTTGGCAACTAAAATTGCAATGTAGGTAGCAGAGTATAGGTGCTCCACAACCAGAGGGAGGCCAGGCAGCTAACTCAAAGATTAGAACTCTCCCCTTAGCACAGGCCAAGGTACTGTGCACTTTGCTAAAACTGCTTCATACTATACAGTGCTAAAATGTTCAACAGACAGTAAATCTTTTAAAAGCAGAGGGATTTAGTTGGACATTATTCACACCCCCTGAATTAGTAGGCAGAAGAACTTGGGAGAGAAGATGGCATTACAGGTAGTGTACTAGGTATGGAGTCAGGAGACTGAATTCAAATTTAATCTTGGAAACTTCCTGGCTGTGGGACCCTGAACAAGTCTTCCTTTCCTCAGCTGCAAAAATGAGGGTAATAATAGTACCTCCTCAAAGGATTATCGTGAAGATCAAATGAAATATTTGTAAAGCACTTAGCACAGTGCCTGGTACAGAGAAGGCACAAAGGAAACGCATATTCCCTTCCCCAAGGCCTAATAGTGTTAGCTACAGATTAGCAGAGGGCTCTCCAGAGCATCTCCCAGGGCCAGCAACAGATCTACGGTACTGCCTTTTAGAAGAAGGCAGAGATCCTCACTTGCTTTACTCCCCATTGATATTTTAAGTCATCTGAGGCCACTTAAGGAATTATGCATTCTTTGATATTGTTTTAAAAGTTGCATCAGTCACTATATGTCTAGGAACTGCAGGAAGATTTTTAATATTAAAGCATCTCATTAAGTAATTATTTTTGATAGTGTTTAAAAAGACCTGGCTTCTTGTGGCCCGTCAACCATTTTCTCAATGTTCACTATTACTAGCCTCATTCTTCTCCACTAACTTCTGACCACTTCCTCATTCCTGAGTCCTGGAGATCAGTTGGTTTCTTGCAACCTGAAGTGGGCAGGCACCTGGCTGTCCACTTGTGGAATGGACATTGCTCTTGGAGTTTGGGCTGAACAGGTCAGAGCTTCCAGAAGGGCTAGGTGGGAAAGCTTGAAGCTGGAAACAGACAGCACAGCAGGCGTCATCTCCCAGAAATGGGCCTGTGGCCTCCATCTCTTCCTTCAAAAGTTGCCTCTCCCCTTGGCTATAAGCCTCCAAAATGGGCAGAGACTGGTTTGAACCTTCTGTTTCTAAGCAAGCAAAGGCAGAATAATCTACTCTCTTCTGAAGCACATATCACACTCATCTTGGAGGAGGGTTTTTAAAAGAGCTGTACTACTACGCACAACTATAAGCTGAAACTATTTTCAAGGTAGGTGATTAGGAAGGCTTCAGGTGTGATAGCTAATAGTGGTTCTTCTAAAAGAAAAAAAAAAACAAACACCATTTGTTAGTGTCATGGACCCCTCTGGCAGTCTGAGGAAACCTATGACCCTTTCTCAGAATGTTTGCAAATTAGGTAAAACACATGGGATTCCAAAAAGAAACCAATGATATTGAAATACAGTGGATTATTAAAAAAAAAAAAAAAAAAAACAAAAAAAACCCTGGAGAACATTGCCCTACGAGCATTTTATTTATTCCCTCATGTGCATTTCTGATTGTGAATGCCATACTGAGTTTCCTTTGCTGGTGTAACATCTTTATACAGTTAGAACTTTCTGATGTAACTTTAACTAACAAGGTGCCTAATGAGGAGTGATAATGGAAATCCATTTCCTGCTCTCATTTTTTCCCCTTTTCTCCCTCCAGTACACTCCCAGCATGAGAGCAACATACCTTTCCGTCACTGATGAGCACATGAGACATTACGGGAATGAGTTTCCAGCCCAATAGTCTTCGAGTGGTTTCTTTTCTTCCTTTTTTTTTCTGAAAGAAAACACAAGCTATATTTCTTGAATAGAAATTAAAAGAAACTAGAAAAATGCATGAACTATAAAGGAATGAAACAAACCCAACTGAAGAGAGCATGAGCTGGTGGAGCTGAATCAAGAGAAAGCAGGCTCCAGAGCAAGGCTGGCGTGGTGGGATATGGCAGACTACCAATCAGAGAGAGAAGATGTCGCGGGTCTCTATGGTGTGCCCTCTCGAGTGTCATCCTCTCTGTGCTGGAAATGCCCAATGGAGGGAACCTAGAAGCTGCTGCTCCCCAAGTGGTACTTCAGTCATTTTCTTCTTTCAAAAAAAAGATGGAAGACCTGGACAGGAACAGATGCTGCAGACCTGGGGACAGAGCTACCCCTCCTTGAACCTTCACTGAGAACTTTTCTTCTGTTACATTTTGATAGTTTTTGAGTCAAAAGCACAGGTCATCTGATCTCTTAATCTCCTCTTCCCTCCTTTCCAGCTGCACTGATTAAGAGAGATGATTTTTTTTTTTTTTGGCCTGCCTGAAATAGAGGGGAAAATTGTTTTGTTTTGTTTTGTTTTAACTTTTTAAGAAAAGTTAATGTGAAATAAGTAGTTTAATACTATCCACATAAATAGGCCATGCTGACTCTTTGGTATCAATAGTCTTACCATATAGATATAAATTTGTTAAGTATGGAACATGGAGATGGGAATGTGATAGATAGAAAAAAGGGATAGCATTGGATAGCACACATTGATGGTCTTCCAGGAGAATTTAGGATTGGGATTTGGGACCTCTCTGGCCTCTTCCATTGTATACAGGTATCATGTATGTTTGCCATTGGATACCCATCCTTCCTATCTATGCTTTTGACCACCTTGTTTCCTTCACAGATGGAAATTCTGCTCTGAACTTATTAGATGTGTGGGGCTGGTCTCAGGTGTTCAGGGAAACATTTGGAAAGGTACATAACCCTCTTTTTTTT
>JAJPUD010000844.1:261210-296651 GCA_023553655.1 Myrmecobius fasciatus | reverse complement strand
TATGAGTGATTTTTCTACATTGACCTTTGCAAAAACTTTTTTTTCCCCAAGCTTTTCCCCTCTTTCCCCCCACCCCCCACTCCTAGATGACAGGTAATCTAATACATGCTAAATAGGATAAATTATATGATAAATACAATACATGTATACATATCTATACAGTTATCTTACTGCACAAGAAACATCAGATCTAGAAAGAGAAGAAGAAAAAAACAACCTAAGAAGGAAAACAAAATGCATGGAAATATTCACAGAAAGTGTTAAAATACTGTGTTGTGGTTTACACTCAGTTCCCACAGGCCTCTCCCTGGATGTATATGACTATCTTCATCGCTGAACAATAGGAACTGGTTTGAATCACATCATTGTTGAAGAGAACCACGTCCATCAAAATTGATCATCGTATAGTCTTGTTGCTGTGTATAATGTTCTCCTGGTTCTGCTGATTTCACTCAGCATCAGTTCATGCAAGTCTCTCCAGGCCTCTCTGAAATCCTCTTGTTGGTCGTTTCTTACAGAGCAATAATATTCCATAACATTCATATACCATAATTTATTCAGCCATTCTCCAATTGATGGGCATCCTTTCAATTTCCAGTTTCTTGCCACTATAAAAAGGGCTGCCACAAACATTTTTGCACATGTGGGTCCCTTTCCCTCCTTTAAAATCTCTTTGGGATATAGGCCCAAGTAGAAACAATGCTGGGTCAAATGGTATGCACAGTTTGATAACTTTTTGAGCATAGTTCCAAATTGCTCTCCAGAATGTTTGGATCCGTTCACAGTTGCACCAACAATGTATCAGTGTCCCAGTTTTCCCACATCCCCTCCAACAGTTATCATTATCATTTCCTGTCATTTTAGCCAATCTGACAGGTGTGTAGTGGTATCTCAGAGTTGTCTTAATTTACATTTCTCTGATCAATAGTGACTTGGAGCACCTTTTCATGTGACTGGAAATAGTTTCAATTTCTTCATCTGAAAATTGTCTGTTCATATCTTTTGACCATTTATCAATTCTTCCAATTATTTCTTTTGGTACTGTGCTCAGACAAAATAAATCTAATACCTCTTCCACCAAAAACAAAACAAAACAAAAAAAACAAAAACAACAACAACAACAAAAAAAAACCTTTAGACATCTAAAGATAGCAGTTAATTCTCCCTGAATCTTCTTTTCTCTTCTTTAAATATCCCCCATTCTTTCAACAAATTCTCATATGACAATGTTCTCGAGTTTTCCCAGTTATCAATAGAATGAAACAAGGTTGTATGCTTTCTCCCATGCTTTTTTGCACAATATTTTCAGCCATGTTGTCAAACACCTCCAATTAGACATGGAATCAAAGTCAGCTACCACACTAATGATAAATTTTTCAACTTGAAAAGGCTACAAGCCAAAACTAAAGTGGAGGGAGTGTTGATGCATGATTTTTTGTTTGCAGATGATTGTATACTCAATGCAACCTCCAAAGCTGAGATGCAATGAAGTTTGGATAGATTTTCTGTTGCTTGTGCTAATTTTAACCTAACAACACCAAGAAAACACAGGTGCTTCATCAGCCAGTACTACACCATCCACATATGGAACCATTGGTTACAACAAATGGAAAAGTCTTGAATACTGTGCACGAGTTTACTTACCTTGGCAATATACAGAGATGTTTACATTGATAATGAGGTTATTACATGCATTGCTTGAGCTACCTCAGTGGAAGGCTCCAAGGTAAAGTGTGGGAGAGGAGAGATATTAGACTGACTATCCAATTGAAGGTCTATAAAGCCATTGTGCTGACATTGTTGTATGCCTGTGAAATCTGAGTAGTATATCAGCTCCATACCAGGAAGCTCAATCACTTCCATTTGAACTGTCTTAGGAAGATTCTGAAGATCACCTGGCAGCATAAGATACAAAACATTGAGGTCCTTTCTTGAACTAAATTGCCAAGCATTCCAACTCTACTGCAGATGTGCAATACTGTTGAGTTGACCTTATTTTTTTTGGGGGGGGGGAAGATGAGGCAGATGGATTAAGTGACTTGCCCACACAGCTAGTGAATGTTAAGTGTCTGAGGCCATATTTGAACTCAGGTCCTCCTGAATTCAGGGCTAGTGCTCTATCCACTGCACCATCTAGCTGCCCTCTGGGCACATTGTTTAAATGCCAAATGTATGCTTGCCAAAAAGACTATTTTATGGAGAACTCACACAAGGCAAGCACTCACGAGTGATCAGAAAAAAAGCAATACAAGGACACTCTCAAGTTCTCTCAAGATCTTTAGAATTAATTGTATGACATGGGAGACACTAGCACAGGACCACCCAGCATGACATATCCTCATCAGAGAAGGTGCTGTACTCTATGAGCAAAGCAGAATTGAAATAGCTCAGAAGAAATGTGAGATGCACAAAGTCAGAGGATCCACCCCAAATGTTCATAGGGACTGTTTGTGTCTGACCTGTGGCAGAGCATTCTGAGCTCATATTGGTCTGACACGCTAACTTGACTCTAACTTAGTGATGTCATTTTGGTTCTTTTACAGAACTATAGTTCCCAGAATAGAAAGCGATGATCAAGATGAGATCTGATAAAAGCAGAGTACAGGAAGACTAGCAACTTCTTCTTCCTGGTGGAAACTATGCAGCTCCAAATTATGTTAATTTTTTTGGTTGTTTGGTTGGTTGGTTAGGTTGGGTTTTTTTTTGTTTTGTTTTGTTTTTTATTTTTGCTACCATGTTACTCACATCGAGCTTGCATTCCATTAAGAGCTGCAGGGGGAAAAATTATTTATAGATAGATACATATATGCATACATACATACATTGTTAATACCAGACGTATCATGGACTGCCATTCCCTTAAATAATCTTTTTAATAATGTCCTTACATTCCAATTCTTAAAATATTTTCTATTGATTAGGTTGAGTTGAACCATATCCTAAACCTCCACTCCCCACTCCCCCCATTCAGGGATTTTGTCTTGTAGGGAAGCCCAACCTGAACTTCCAGTATCTTCACCCCCTTCCACTGGGATTCATGGAAGGGCAAAACAGCTAAAATGAAGTGGCTTTCCTTGCCTGGATTGCACATGAGATTCACTGGAATCTCATGGCCAAGTCTTGCTTCCTCTCACCCTGCCTCCTAAATGTATAAGAAGCTTTTGCTTGAATCTTGGAGTTGGGAAATCCACTGGATATCGTCTAGGGTGGCAGATTTCAATTAAAGATGTTTTATTCCTCAATTCATAGCTTTGATTTATTTCAAGACTTGACAAATTAGATAAATAGATTTTATATATACACATATATACTCACATCCATATATATATGTATGGTGAGGTTGGGATAACATTTCCTAGTTCAAAATACAAGGCACATGTGAAGAATTTATAATGGCATTCTCTTTGTCAAAAGGTACCTTTATTTAGGTACCTCTTCAAAAATGAAGAGAGGAATAGACACCAGGAGTTGTAAATATGAAATAAATTCCTGAGAGCATATAGTTAGCAAGGAAAAGAGTTTTAACAATTAACAAGAGAAAAGACAAGTTCCCTAGTGGAACTCGCGATTAACCAGGAGAGAGGGAACACGCCATGAGATGGGAGTATGCCATTGGCAGGCTAAATCCTCAAGAGGAGTTTAGCAGACTAACCCCAAAAGGGTTTAACAAGGGAAGAGGATTACATCATTGATTGATGGGCTAACCCCAAAAGGGATTCAGCAAAGACGGCATGAATCATGAAAAGATTTGTTGGAGAAATTTAATTTTGAGAGTATGACATCATAACTTGGCTTTCTGATTGGATTCAGTAAGGTGGGATTTCTTAAGACCTCCACAGGACTGGAAGTGTAAGGCTGAGCTGATCCCCATCAGTCCCCTTCATTGCTTGCCTCAGGGAGTATTATAATCTTAGCTTCAAGCTTTCTCTGCTAATGCCCATCTAGCTACTCAGGACCACATCTTTTTTTTTTTTTAATTTTATTTGCATAACATATGTGTGGGTAATTCTTCAACAATAACCCTTACATAGCTTTCTATTACAAATTTTTCCCCTCAACTCCCCACCCCTCCCCTAGATGGCAGGATATCCACTACATGTTAATTATGTTAAAATATTGGCAAATCGAATATATGTATACATATTTCCAAACTTATCATTGTTGTGCAAGAAAAATCTTATCTACACAAACAATATATCAGATAAAGGAAACACAATGTAAGCAAAGGTCAATCAAGGAGTATGAGAATGTTATGTTGTGGTCCACATTTCACATCCCTCTCTCTTGGTGTATATGGCTTTCTTCAGTGAACAATTGGAGGTGGTTTGAAACATTTCATTGTTGAAGAGAGCCATGTACATCAGAATTGATCGTCATATAGTATTGTTGTTGCCGTGTATAATGATCTCCTGGTTCTGCTCATTTCACTCAGCATCAGTTCATGTAAGTCTCTCCAAGCCTCTCTGAAATCATCTTGCTGGTCATTTCTTACAGAACAATAATATTCCATAATATTCATATACCATAATTTATTCAGCCATTCTTCAGGACCACATCTTACACATACTTACATGTATGTATGTGTATATCTGCATCCATATCTATGTAGATATGTAACAAAATATGAATTCTTTAAATGCCCTAGCATTTAAAGAGCTCTACAATCTGAACCTAGCCTAGCTTTTTTTTTTTCTTATTTTTTTTCTTATTCTTCTTTCTCTAGACATTTCTTTTTATTTCTCTTCATGCATGGTTCAGCCAAAACAGTCCCTAAACTTGGCATTCCATCTCTTGCTTCGGGCCTTTGTATGGGTTGTCCCTCATGTTAAGAATGAACTCCTTCCTCACTTCTGCCCCTTAAAGTCCTTAATTTTTCTTCAAGACTAATCTCAGGTGGCTCCCTTTGGGAAATTTGTTTTTATCCCCAAAATCATTGTGTTTTCTTAGCAAAGTCTCAGATCATCTTCATGACCTATCTCTACCCTCTCTTCTGCTGAGTATAGAAATATATTTCTGATCCTATAGCTTTTCTACCTTGTTCTCCTGGGTGACCTTAAACTCAGGTTGCTGATTCCTTAAACTACTCCCTGGGAGAGTCATTTCTTTTAGAGCTCAAACCTTGAGTGGTCTTTCCTGTTCAGGAACTGATGGTCTCTGGGAATTCAGGTTATTAGCATTGCCTAACAACTCCCCTAAACTACTTATTAAACTCTATTTACTATGCTCAGTGTTTGGTTGCTCAAGTAGTATGGTTTATTTATAACTTTGGAAAATAAAGAGAGGAAATATTGCCTCCAGAGACCTCTAGGCCCCTAGTAATATTAACAAATTTGTTATTAAAGTTGACCCTGAAGATGACAGAAAAGAGTTTATGTTGGAGAAGTAGTCATTAGTATTGATGCAAATAGGTCTCCCTTTTCTTTTGTAGTTACTATATTTGTTCTTGAAAACTTATGCATGCTTTATCATATATCAAACAATATGTAAGGGCCCTTATTGTCAATGAAATCATTTTAAATGCATGTTTGAAAAGCAAAGTATTGCCCATCCAACCTTCATTCCACATCAAATTGACAATAAAGTGCTTTGCAGATTTGGCTGGGCTTTCTTAAAATTAATATATCATTCAGAAGAAAATGATGTAAGCTTTTGGTCATTTATTCATTTAAATATTTATTAAATCCCTAATGGAATTTGGTCTCTCTAGGTTTGTCTCTTTTTGTGATACTTCTTAGAAAGCTTGGAATTATTGCAAAGGACTTTGGATAGATTAGATATTGTTAACTAGAAGAAACTA
This sequence comes from Myrmecobius fasciatus, assembly GCA_023553655.1. Lineage (NCBI taxonomy): Eukaryota > Metazoa > Chordata > Mammalia > Dasyuromorphia > Myrmecobiidae > Myrmecobius > Myrmecobius fasciatus. Next base: position 290,854 of record JAJPUD010000844.1, on the reverse strand, counting down.
TGGGAAAGTATTTCAGTGAGAGAGCTTAGCTGACTGTCTATAAGGAGAACTGTAGAAATCTTGTTATAACTTGCTTGAGTAAGTTCATTGTCATCAATTATCCATTAATGTTTATGTTTCTCTGAAAATTTCAAGACTCCCTCTCCCTAGTGGTAAGTAGTTCAGCTACACTTCATACCTTTATTGTAAATCTTAACTAATCTTCCAACTGTAGCTTTTCAGTTATCTTCTTTACCCTGTATTATCCTTTCTTGATTTTGTTTCCCCAAAGAAAAAAAAATTATTCCTTGTGTGTATTTTGATAGGGAGTTTCTTCATAGTCACAAAAACTCTCTTATGTATTTGAAATGCCTCTTTCTTCCTGGTTGTAATAAAGAATAAGGAGGGCCTTTATTAAGCCCCTCAAAGTAAGATATGTTGAATCAATTCTTGAATATCTATTGAATATGATAAGAATGAATGTTTTATTTGTAATAGGTAGAATGCAGTTCTACCTATAATAGTTAATATCCCTTCATAATAGAAAACTTGTAGATATAAGAGAACGTTGTCATCCACATCTTTTGGATGCAAAATAACCTCAATTATAATAGAGCTATCTCCGAAAGGATGAATATCCCATGTGAAACTGATCCTGCCTGACCTCAACTTCCCTTTAAGGATGAAAGATTTATCTCACTTGTGTCTAGGGGGTTATATAATTTATGACACTTTACATAAGCTTTCCTAATTAATGGAAACGTGTTTGCCTAGGGGTATGATGCTCTTGATATGGTCCTCTTGTTTTTGATACTTCCAAAAGGAATTGATGTCTACTCTTCCCATTACACCTCAGTCAAGCGGAGCTATTCCTTCTTTCTTTTTTTTTTTTTTTTTTTTTTTGCTGAGACAATTGGGGTTAAGTGACTTGCCCAGGGTCACACAGTCAGGAAATGTTAAGTGTGGGGGGCTCCAGATTTGAACTCAGATCCTCCTGGTTTCTGGGCTGGTGCTCTCTCTACTCTGCCACCTAGCTGCCCCTATTCCCTATTTCTTTAAAGGACCAAAGGAATAAAAAATCTTTTCCCAAATCTCTACCTGTATCAGTATTAATTACACAATGATTATCAGCTGCCACATTTTCATTTTGCTTAGAAGAAAGCAATATCAGTGATAGGATGGGTAGTAATTGAGGTGACAGAATACTTCACTTGGATCAGAAGGATCACAATGCCAGTCATGAAAGCAGAATCAGACTTTCTGCACTTCAACTTCTTCCCTTCCCCACTGGAAGGAAGGGAGAGATAGAGTCTCTGTGAGTCGGGTAGTTAGTGGAGGGCTGTTACCTTACCTAGCATAGATCTTGTGAGGGGGGAGAGAAGGAAGAGAGTAATATGTTCAGGGTTGGTGCATATGTGTCCTTACCAAACAACATTCTCATTTGGGAGGGGTGTTTCTCTTGTACCCAGCAATTTCAATCACTATTTTCTCACACATTACATTAAAGTTACAGAAAAAGTCAAGCTATGTTAACTCAACATTTATTAAGCATCTGCTATGTGCCAGGCATTGTGCTAAAGTGTTCATGATCCAAAGAAGGCAAAAACAGTCCCTGCCTTCAAAGAGCTTATAATCTAATAAGAGACACAACATGCAAACAACTGTGTACATACAAGATGTATATATAAGGTAAACTGGAGATAATCTCAGAGAGAAAGCACTGGCATTAATCATAATTGAGACAAACTTCTTACAGAAGGTTGAATTTTAGTTGAAATTCAAAAGTGAGTTAGGGGTCAGGGGACCAGCTGGCATACATACAGAATGGGACTACTGATCAACCCTATCTTCTGTTCTTCCTTCTTCCTAGCCCAAAGGGACTGCATGGTCTCCTATCCTTTGGATATGGTGGCCAATGTAGGAAATTATTTTAACTATACATATTTGGAATGGGGGTAGGGAGAGAGAGCTTTTCTTTCTTAATTAATCAAGGGGAGGAAGAAAAATTAGATTTTTGTTCTTGGAAAAAAATTAATTTAAACACAAAAGTGATCTTCTGACCTTCTCTTCCTAGAAACTACTCTAAAGCCAAATTCAAAAGATATCAAGGATCTGATGAATTCTGGACCAGAATCCATTCTTTGTTCTAGAGTCTGAGCTCTCTATCACAATGCTTTCCAGGTTGGAATGCTAGGAGACCAGTATTATAAAAGTACATGATTATGAAAGATACTTAAAACCTTCCCCTTAATGATGTGGAACAAGAGCTTTAATCTGTCCGTTCTGCCTCCACTATCAGAGCTTTAATCACCTATCTTGTTCTTACTGTCACACAAAAAGGTAAGCTAACTCCTAAGACTGTCTTGATTAGCATACCTAAGACAGAATCAACTTTCTCATACAGCTGTTCTCATCATGTAGCTGGTCATGTAGATGACACTCAGGTTTGTTCTTGATTAAGTCCTTCCCTGTCTCTCCCCCACCCCCAACACTATCCCAACTCCTTCCTGACTACCTAGACCACTTCTCTCACTCTCTTCCCTCCGGCTTTACAATCTATACCCAAAGCACCCTGCTTAATCATTATTGATTTAGCCTATGACTGTTTCATGTCAATAAAGGGTATCCTTTGTCCCTGTGATAAATGTCTCCTGCGAATTCTTCACATTGTGAACTGCTGTCCCACCACCTGGTACCTGGATGTACCTGATACTTCTTCATTTTTTACCATCAAAAATTGTTCAGCCTAGTCAAAGAGATAAAGTATATTTTATTTTATTTCATAGCTTTATAGAAATGTCTACATATGTATATATACATATGTGTGTGTTTATCCATTTATATGCACATAAGAATTCTAAGCAAAATGAGAGAGACAGATCACTACTGTCTAGGGGTGGTGGTGAGGTGAGAAAAGAGATCAAAGAAAACTTTATGAAGAATACTATAAGCTTTCCTGCTGTATAATCACTCAGCATGATTTTTAAATTGGTGGGGAGTCCCAGGGAAGTCTCACAAATACTGATGTATCACTATTGTTTAGTCATTTTGTACTTGTATTAAATTCTTTGTTACCCCATTTGGGGTTTTTCTGGCAAAGATACTGGAGTTTTTTGCCATTTCTTACTCTAGCTCATTTAACAGATAAGGAAAATAAGGCCAATAGGACTAAGTGACCTGTTCAAGATCACAGAGCTAGTATCTGAAGTCAGATTTTAACTCAAGAAGATGAGTCTTCCTGACTTCCTGACCCAGCACTCTCTTCTCTCTGCCACCTATCTGCCCAGTTTATCACTGTCTTCAATGTATTGACATACAAAATCAAAGAAGTAACTTCAAATGGCTAGAAATGAGTAACTAGAAATGAGTGTAGACCCCAGCAAAGCAGTAAGCTAAAATCTACTTTTAGTTAATTAGAGCCTGAGATAACAGTTAGTCCTGCATCTGGATTTCAGCAGGAATCTAAAATTTACCAAATGCTTTTCATTTTAGGTGTTATTTTCACTAGGTTCCCCTGAGTTATCCTAATTATGTGTGATACCATGTGGCATCCTATAATGTCAGGAACAAGCTGCTCATAAATGATAACTACTATTTTTTAAAATGGAAGTATTCTGTGTGTTGTTGGAAGTTCAACTGCTTAGAGGTTGGATTTGATTGAGTTAGCCTATGAAGTTAACATGAAATTAGATCAGATCCCTATTTGGATGAAAGATGTATCCTCTCTAATGAAAGAGATGGATACCAGAATATTCTGCTATACCCACTTCCTTTATAACCCTCTGTAGCCCGCAAGTTAGGAAGATGGTGCCTGATGGCCTAGAGTGGACAAGAGTGGACTGAATAAAGTCATCTTGTCCTTTGCTGGAGCCATGCTGGACTTCATCAATGTGGTAGACCAAGTAGTTTAGGTTAGGGTGTGTCACATAGGATTACTGAGCTTGTCAGTGTTTTGTGGTTTTTTTCCCCTCTCTTCTATATCTGATACTAGTCAAGAGCAGTTTGCATTCAAGGAATCTAGTATACCTTCCTATTCTTCCCCAGGACTACATGAATTCTAGCTCATATTGCCACATTCTGGTGGGCAGAAACCTAAAATTGCTTTCCCTTCCTGAGGGAATTGATATCCATCATTCTATGGCCAACAGGTTGGATGAAGCTAAGGTGGTCCTACATTGGATAGTGGCCTATATCTATATCTTTCTTTCTTTCTTAATTCAGTAAGCATTTATCAAACACATGTCCAAGGCACTGTTCTGAGTATGAGAGATACAAAGAAAAAAAAAACAAAATAAACCATTCCTTGCTCTCAAGAAACTTACATCCTACTGGGAATGAAATTTTTTGAAAGACAACTGGCTCGATATTAATCTGGAAAAAGTAGTCATATTTTACTCTGGACATTAGGAATAGAGAACAGAAACAAAAACATACAAAGATTACAATAGACTAATTTGGGTACCATAAAACCATAGAAAGTAAGTATGCTATCAAGACTATATTTAGCTTATAAGTAAATATGTATAATTTCCTGGAAAATATTATTCTACTAAATCTTCCACATTCTGTTTCCCCTTTGGGCAAACTTTACCCTAAATTCTAAGACCTGTTCATAGATAAGAAATTTGGTTAAATCTTTATCAACCAATATCATACCCATGGTAAGGAATCCTATTTAACTAAAGTTGGTTGCACCTCATTTTGTAAGGAAAATACTATATAAATATGAACTATTGTCATTAAATCACTATAATGATAGTGACCTACATCAAAACTTCTTAAACTATGGATCATGTATATGGTGTCATGTAACTAAGTGTGGGGGTCACAAATTATGGTTCATTATCAGTAAATATTTGATTTGTATACCTATTTTATATTCCTATATACTCAAGGTCAGGGAAAAAGGAGTCACAAGTGGAAAAGATTTAAGAAGCCCTGGTCTATTTGAAGGGCTTCAACCCTAAGAAAACACATGAAATCAAGTTCTGGAGATAGGGAGTTATTGTGGATGGATCCAAAAGCCCCGAACAAGCTATTACTACTCACTTTCACATAATCTAAAAAAAAAAAAAAAAAAAAAAAGCTCAGATGTTTACTGGATTCCTAAAGCTTTAGAGAACTGATAGCCCCTACATTGAGAACAGTATGTGGCCCTAAAAACCTAAAGTGGACTGGATTTGTATCCCAAAGAGATAATAAAAAAGAGGAAAAGACCCACATGTGCAAAAATATTTGTAAGAGCCCTTTTTTTTTTTGTTTTTCTTTTTGCTTTTGTTTTTTTTTTTTTGTTGAGGCAATTGGAGTTAAGTGACTTGCCCGGGATTATACAGCCAGGAAGCCTTAAGTGTGTGAAGAACCATTCACATTTGGGTTGAGGAAGGTTATAATGGTTCTTCACCCTCTATACATCAATTGTATTTGCCTTTCTCCTCTGTGGAGGATACAAAACACACATCCACATATCTTTAGTGTGGACCTCACACACTTAAGACTTCCTAGCTGTATAATCTAGGCTCTTATGATCCTATGGAACCCAAGTTTTTGAAGGTATCTGTCCATAAAAAAATGAGTAGAGCCTTTGGCAGACACCTAGTAGAGTGGTCAGAGTAAAAGAATGTTAAGCTACTGGAGTTGCAAATTCTCCAAACTACTTGCTACTTTTTTTTTTGGTATAATATAGACTTTAATTTTTTTAAATCTATTTTTTGTCTTTTTCTAATTAAAGCTTTTTATTTACAAAACATATGCATGGGTAATTTTTCAACATTGACCCTTGCAAAACCTTCTGTTCCAAATTTTCTCCTCCTTTCCCCCACCCTCTCCCCTAGATGGCAGGTAGTCCAGTACATATTAAATATGTTAAAATATATGTTAAATCCAATATATGTATACATATTTATACAATTATCTTGCTGCACAAGAAAAATCATATCAAGAAGGAAAAAAAAACCTTAGAAGGAAAACAAAATGCAAGCAAACAACAACAAAAAGAGTGAAAATGCTATATTGTGGTCTACACTCAGTTCCCACAGACCTCTCTCTGAGTGTAGATGGCTCTCTTCATCATTGAACAATTGGAACTGGTTTGAATCATCTCATTGTTGAAGAGAGCCATGTCCATCAGAATTGATCATTGTATAGTATTGTTGTTGCCGTGTATAATGATCTCCTGGTTCTGCTCATTTTACTTAGCATCAGTTCATGTAAGTCTCTCCAGGCCTCACTGAACACTTGTTACATTTTTTTGAGACAATCAGGGTTAAGTTACTTGCTCAAAGTCACACAGCTAGTAAGTGTCTGAGACCAGATTTGGACTCAGGTCCCCTTGACTCCAGGGCCAGTGCTTTACCCACTGTACCATCTAGCAGTCCCACTATTCTACTTTTGAAAAGCTGTTACTGGGATCTTCAGTAACATTGAACTACTGAACAAATCAAATAGGATCATAAATAAACCTTCATTCAGCATGGCCTATTATGAATCAGTACCACAATATAACTTCTTTAATAAAATGTCACAAGAGGTGTCTATAATTAATAGAAATGATAAATTAAAAATTAGATTTCATAGATGTTAGTACCTTTCATGAATAGGTTGCAACTTTGCCAAGGACTGAGACCTCAAAGTCAAGTTTTGAAAACTTGTCCCTTCCACTAATCCCATGGGATCCCCCTATGAAGATTTGACTCCTAAGAAATACTATTTTGCTTGATTTAAGGGTATCTCCACTTGCTATGAGAGAGGCATATGAAATTGAGATCAATAGCCATTAATCTGGAAGCCGGGATTACCTAAATTGAGAGGGAAATGGGGATGGTACCACAGCAGGGATACGAGAAAAATTTGAGGGATGTGTTGGATTCCTGGTCATGGCCATGAGTCTAAGTGGACTAAAGCCTGGCTTAAGCAAGACTAGACAATCAGGATTTTCAGGATGACTGGAAGAATTTTACTAACCCTCCTACTATAAACAGCTGATTATGGAATATTCCAACACCCAGTAGAGACACCATATTCCCTCTGTTGGACTGCATAACTAGTTTGGAGCCAATATGAAAAGGACAGAGATTGGGAAGTGAAATGTTGCCAATCTGGACATGAGAGTTGTGATGTCATATCTGTGCTGGGTGGGGTACCACTCAGGTAGTAATAATAATAATAAAGATGAATAGGGTTCTTCTTTCAGTATTCCTCTTTTCCCCATCACCAGAATATATTTGAAGAAAACTGTCAAAACTGAAACTAGTCTTGTGCACTCATATTTAGAGAAGGAAGTGAGGGAAAGCAGTTTGTAACTAAAATCAGAACAAAAGCCTATTTTGGGAGGAGTGTTTTTCTTAACTCATAAGCTTTATCTGAGTTTGGTAGTTATCTGGTTACACAATGCAACTGTTCTATTTATTATAGTCCTCAGCTGATTTCTCTCACATCCAACCTCTGTTGGTATCCATGGCTTGGGGAAAATGGTAGGAAAGTGGTCTGGATGGAGCAGCAGTAATCCCAATGGGTTTTGCTTTGGAGCAAATTAGATCATATTTTTTTTATGGACCTAAGAAATTTAGTTCATTTCATTTCAATTTAAGGATTTATTAAGCACTTATTGTGCTCACGCGGCAATAGATAGAGTTCCAGATACGGAATCAGGAACACTAACTACTCTTTGTGAGTTCAAATCTGGCCTTAACCACATACTAAGCAAGGCATTTAACCCTTTTGCCTCCTCATGTATAAAATGAGCTGGAGAAGGAAATGGCAAACTACTGTATGTCTTCACCAAGAAAACTCTACAAAGAGTTAGAGATGACTGAAAATGACCTAATAACTAAAGATGTGTGGATGTGTGTTTTGTATCCTCCACAGAGGAGAAAGGAAAATACAACTGATGTGTAGAGAGTGAAGAAACATTCACATTTGGGTTGAGGAAGTGTTGGAGACAAAGAGACTGTTGGAGACAAAGAGGTCTACCAAACCCCTGCCCCCCAAAAGGAAGTGCATACCAGCAAGAGGTCTAATAGACATCACCAAACCCCTGCCCCCAAAAAGTGCATACCAGGAAGCCAGATACAATCAATTATCTCAAGAAAGTTTCAAGTAGGCATCCTGCTTCAGGAAATCACGCATACACCATATCCCTCCCCTTATTCAATTTCCTGACAAATGGTCAACGGATGTTACATCCTTTGTTATATGAAAATTTACTTTGATATACCATGTATAAAAACCCTGTACTGAGCCTCAATAAACGAGCTATTCTGCCCTTATACAGAATGGTCTCCATTCTTTCCTTTCACAGCCCATCCCCAGGTTGAAGCCTCCCCAGCCTTTTTGGCTCACAGGCCGATGCGAGATCTTTAGCTCGAGACCCGCGGGTCGGGTCAATGAAGGGTATAATTTTTTTTTTTTATTTTCAATGACTTCCTATTGCTTAATAGTGACCCAAATGATTTTTAAAACACCTTCCTCAGGTAAGAAGTTTTTTAAAAAAAATTTATTTTTAATTTTTTTCCATTTACATGCAAATCAATTTTTAACATTTTTTTTTAAACTTTAAGTTTCAGATTGTTTCAGGGAAAAATTTTTGACCAAAAAAGAGATACAGGGATTTATGAAGTTTAGAATAGGTAATTTTGATTATATCAAATTAAAAAGATTTTGCACGAATAAAATTAATGCAGCCAAGATTAGAAGGAAAGTAGAAAGCTGAGAACAATCTTTTTACAATGTCTCTGATAAGGGTCTCATTTCTCAAATACATATAGAACTGAGTCAAATTTGTAAGAATATGAGTCTTTCTCCACTTGATATATAGTCAAAAAATATGAACATGTAGTTTTCAGATGAAGAAATCAAAGCTATGTATAATCATATGAAGAAGTGCTCTAAATCACTTTTGATTAGCAAAATGCAAATTAAAACAACTCTGAGGTGAATAGTTCCAACCATTCTGAACTATTGGAACTATGCCCAAAGAGCAACCAAACTGTGCATACCCTTTGATCTAGTAATATCACTACTAGGTTTGTAGTAGAGATCCCCCCAAAAAGGGAAAGGATCTTCATGTACAAAAATATTGGTAGCAACTCTTTTTGTAGTGGCAAAAAATTGGAAATTTAGGAGATTCCCATCAATTGGGGAATGACTGAACAAGTTGTGGTACATAAATATAATGGAATGCTATTATAATTTAATGTAAGACAATGTTTTACATGTAAAATGTAAATGCAAAACAAACAGATTTCAGAAAAACCTGGAAAAACTTGTATGAACTGAAGCAATGTGAAATGAGCAGAACCAGGAAAATATTGTATACAGTAACATCAACATTATGTGATGATCAATCATGAATGACAGCTCTTTTCAGCAATACAATGATTCAAGATACAAAGGACTCATTGAAGAAAATGCTATCCATATCCAAATAAAGACCCAATCAATGGACTCTGAATACAAATCAAAGCATACTATATTTTCACTTTTTTTCACAACTGTGACTAATATGGAAATATCTTTTATATGGCTTCACATATATAACATCAAATGTCTTATTATTTTAGGAAGAGAGAAAAGGAAGGAGGGAAGGAGAAAAAAATTGGACTTCAAAATCTTGTGAAAAATGAATGCTAAAAATTATTTTTACATAAAATTGAAAAAATACTATTTAAAAAAGCCAAACATTTTCCTCGCAGCAACCTTGTAAGACAAGTAATGATAATAATAAATGGCATGTATATAGCACTTAAAGTTTTTGTAAAGTATTTTACAAACATTATCTCATTTGATTACAATAATCCTGTTAAGTATGCTATTATTATCATTGCCATTCTGCAGATGAAAAAACTAAATCTGAGAGAGATTCAATCATTCCATATGGAGTTAGAGCTAATAACTGTCAGAGCTGACATTCAATTCCAGGTTTCTCTTGAATGCAAGTTCAATCCTACTCTCCAATATACCACACAACTTCTACAGGGGAGGGAGCTTCAACTCTAAGGAGTTAAGTGACAAAGGCTTGACCAAAGGACTGGTAAAGAGTCTCAGACTACTCAGACTACAATGCTCTCTTTCCACTGCTGAAAATAAGTTATTTTCATTATATTTTAGGGGATTTGGTGTGTTATTATTGTTTTTCAATTGTGTCCAACTCTTTGGGATCCAATTCGGTTGTTTTCTTGGCAAAAATAGTGGAGTGGTTTGCCATTTCCTTAGCCAGCTCATTTCACAGGTAAGGAAACAGAGAGTTAAGTGAATTGCCCAGTCATACAACTAGTTAAGTTTCTCAGGCCAAATCTGAACTCATGAATTCTTGACAAGCTTAACACTGCTCTACCTAGTTAGTTGCCCTGGATGTACTAGAAATGATATACTAATTAATCAGTCAATTATTTGGAACATTATTGACCATGGATTTTCCTTTTCCGACCCAGAATCTCAAATTAAAAGGGAAGAGTAGAGTTCATAGAGCTTTCCAAAGGACTTCTTAAGAATTCTAAGCACTAACCTCAAGATTACAAAGCAAGATTACTGGCAATAAAGTTACAATTCAGGAACAGAATATTTAATAGGAAAGAAAAATGTGTCAAAAATATATTTGTGATATTGAATCACAAGATCAGCAACATTTAACTTCAAGGACTCCAAGATGAGAGAAAGGCATTAGAAACTGCTGCAATCCAAACAATTGAAAAATTATTAGAACTGAAGGTCTTTTAATCAGTCAGCCAACCAATAAGTATTTAAGTGCTTATTATGTGCCAGCAACATGCTAAGGCCAATCATTGAAAAAAATTTGTTCCTTCCCTCAAGGAGCTTACATTCTAAATGAAGACATGTAAATGATTCAGTACATTCAAGATAAATATTCTATCCTAGTTCAACCTAGTCATTCCAGCTATAGAATCAATACTTTTTCATTCTACTTTGCCTGGAAATTTGAGTCTTAAATATTCTGATTTTTCACACCACAAAAATCTAATGCCATAAACTCATTCAGTATCCTCCCATATCACATTCAGTATTCTCCACAATCAGACCCATTACATCTTTTCAAATTTATAGCTCACTATTCAATCAATTCAATAAACATTTATTAAGTTCTGTGTCAGGCAGGGCAGCTAGGTAGCAAAGTGAATAGAGCACTGAGTCTGGAATCAGGAAGATTTACCTTTGAGTTCAATTCTGGCCTTAGATACTGTGTGACCCTGGACAAGTCATTCCTGTTTGCCTGAGTTTTCTCATCCATATAAAGTGAGAGGGAGAAGGAAATGACAAATCACTCCAGTATCTTTGCCAAGAAAACTCCAAATGGGATCATGAAGAGTCAGGCACTGAAAAATGACTAAGCAACAAAAATGTGCCAAGCACTAAATGCTTCTTATTTTTGTCCAGGAAACATGTTTTCTCCATTCCTACCTTCCTTTAGTCAACCATTTACTCCAATCCCCCACTCCAAGTCTTAACTATCCTCCAAAGTCAACTTCAAAGATCTTTTACTCCTTCCCTGACCCACAAACCGGTAGGATTCTCCCATAGACTGCTTTGGACTGCTCCTTAGATTTATTTTTTAAAATATATTTATATATTTTCCCCCAGTTACATTTAAAACAATTTTTTATATTTTTTAAACATTTGAGTTCTAGATTCTTTCCCTTATGCTCCTTAGATTTATACCCACTTACCCAACTAGAGTTTAAATTCCAGGAGCAAAGCAACCCATTATATCTATGGTTATCTCATAGAATTCAGAGCTGAAAGACACTTAGAACTCACTTAGTCTTAACTATTTCATATAGATGAGGAACTTGAGGCTTCAAGGAATTGAAGTACCAGGACAAAACTTTAACCCCAAATCCTCTGGTTCCAAGTTTAACATATTCACATATGTTATTAAGTGAATATCCTAGTTCTCTCAGTGTTATTATCTCTTAGTGAGAGGTAATATGAATCATTTGTCACATTGAGAATCAGGAGGAATTGGTTCTAATCCTGACTGATTCTTGGTGATGGGCTGACCTTGGACAAATCCAGTAACCTGCCTCAGTCTTCTTGTTTGTAAAATAGGTATAATGATATTCATATTACTTACTTTGAAAGGTTCAAATGACTTAATGCAGGTGAAATGCTTTGCAAAGCCTTACAGAAAATACTAGATCCTCAACAAGTATTTGAAAAAAAGTGCACCATAGGGATAAGGCACTAGACTGGGAAGTTCCAATTCCCCTGTAGGCACCACTTCTCTAATCTTGGGCTAGTTATCTCATTTCTAGCTTCTGTAAAATTAGGAGCTGACTACATGGATTCAAAAGACTTCTCTAGATTTAGAGATAGAATTTTGCTTGCTAATCTGTTAACCAAAGATGCTATTCCAGGAGCTCTCTTGAAGCAGAAATGCCACAACATGCCAACTCCCCAACATTCTACTCCTTTCAACATTCTCCCCCAACCTCCACTTTGAAGATTGTTTTTGTTTTTGTTTTGTTTTTCTTGATAACCCCCGGGGCAAAGCAGGGTGCTTAATAAATGCATGCTTATAGTCGGGATGGCTACGTGTCAACCCAGCCTCCCCATCAAGCAACTTGGGGGGGCGTCACGTGGCCTCTGGGACTCCTCTTTCTTTCCGCTGGCCCCCGGCCAGGGTTGCTAGGCAACGTGTAAACTTTGCAACTTGCAGCCGTTTGAGAAGTCTTTAGGACCCCGGACCGTCTACTCCCCACCGGCGGGAAGAGCAGAGAGAGGGTAAGGGAAGGGCGGCGAGGGTGAAAAGGAAGGGAGACCGAGAGGGTCAATATTTAAGAGTCACAATCATTATAATAAATTTAGTGTTGCAATAAATTCTGTGTAGTGTATGGAGGAGGGGGGAGAGGGATTGGAAAATTCACTTCAACCTTGAGAGATTAGCTCAAGATTTATCCGTACCGGCCCCGCCTCCTCAACTACCTATCCCTCTCCTTTCTTCCCGTTCCCCTAAATCAGACTTCTTTTTTTTTTTTTTTTTTTCGGTTTCTGAGAGCAAATATTGTCCTTTTTATCTCCTTCAAGCAGTTTACATCCCTTAAAAGACACATGGAAATAGATAAGGAACCCGTTAAGGTACATATCGCATAGCTATAGAGGAATCTTACAGGAGAAGGTTGTTATAAGCAACGAGGAAATAAGGAACGGGAAAGTAGCATGGCAGAAGGTGGGATTCCCTCGAAGGAAACTTGGAATTGATTTTAGGAAGCGGAGGGAATAAGTAAAGCTGTCTGTCTTTGAGGGACAGCCGGTGCAAAGACTGGGATAATGGAGGATCCAAAAAAATTGGAGATGGAATATCCAATGGAAGGCCAGGGTTGTTGAGGTTTCAAGAGCCAAACTGAAAACTTCCTCTTTGATCCTGAAGGTATTTCCCCTTTCATCTTCACCTGGCATGGGACAGATGTAATCACTTTCTCATCGCCCCCATTCACATTTCCCCCCTCCACATTTCCTTTCTCTCCAGCACCAGTTTCGATCAAAGTGGCTGGCTTTTCCAGGTAAAATTTGATGATACCTTTGATTCACTGAAGGAAAATTTGCTCAGATATAGTAACAGCCCGGCCTGAGGGGGTGATGAGCCCCCTAAGTGATATCCCTGTGTCCAGACTATCCCCTCTCTAATTCCTAATTCAAGCTAATATTTTAAACAGTCTCCTTAAAAAGCACCTTCAGTGATTCTCTGTTGTCTTCCAATCGGTTCTGATCCTGGCATTCAAAACCTTCTACACTATTGGCTTCATTTTCCTGTCAAATCTTTTCTTAGGCTATAGTTTGTATTCCTAACAAATTCTGGCTGATCTGGAACCCCTATTCTTATTCTGCACATATCCATATTCATGCTTTTTCTCAGGCTGTTGCACAGGTCTGTAAAAACTCCCTTCCCCCATTTCCTTTTGTTAAAAATCTTTTCAAGACCCAACTCAGATGCTTCTCTCTTCCTCTACCCTTTCCTACTTCTCTCCCCTCTTTCCAGATGGAAGTTAATCATTCTTTCTATAGATAATTCATAACCCTTTGCCCAAACCTCTCCTTTATGCTTCTTGTTTCCCCTTTGCGCTGCTTCCTGACCTATGCCTCCCAGAATCTTTAGCTTCCTTTGGAACTCAATAGTCATCTCCTACAGGGGGCCTTCCCTGATCCACCCAGCTGCAAGCTACACTCCTCCCTCCCTGATTCACCCAGCTGCAAACTACACTCTGGTCTCCCTTCCCCATTATCCTTTATTGTACATATTTATATGTGTCTACTGCTGTTTCAACAGAATATAAATTCTTTGAGGGCAGTTTTTATTGAAGGATATACATCTTATCTTTATGTCTGTAACTCTGTACTCAGCACCAACAATAATAATATAATAGCTATCATTTATTAAGCACCTATTATAAGCCAGGCACTGAGCTAAGCACTTTACAATTATTCTCTTTCATTTGAGAGATAATAGCAACAATCCTGGGAAGCAGGTGTTAATATCCTTATTTATAGATGAGGAAACAGGCAAAAAGAGGTAAGGATCATACAACTAGTAAATATGTGAGGCTGGCTAATATATAGTACCCCTTAGCTGTCATAGCACATAGATTTTTGATAAGTACCTGTGGTTTTTTTATTCTTACTTTCCCTTGTTTTATAGTTATTAGTGTTCATTTCTTCCTCTTTCCTCATGTTAGATTGTAAATTCTTTGAGATTTATTCTCAAAGAATTTTCAGTCTAATGTGGGGAATGAGGGAAGAATTTATTAAGAGAAAGAATGAGAGCAAAAGGAAAAAAAAGAGAGGGGAAAGGAGACTATGGGATGGTTAGATAAATAGTGGGAAAACCCAAACTTGATAGATTTTTTTTTCTCCTCAGTGTAATCTGACTTAGGATGTAAACTCCTCCAAGAAAGGAGAAGTATTTTTACCATTCTTTTAGGCCCTAGCTCTAGGCATTGTGTCCACAAATCAATACTCTTAAGTATTGACCAGAGAAATAAAAGAGAAGCTGACCTCCCCATTTATGAGGTTGACCAGCAAATTTGAAAGAATGGGACTGATCTGGGCTTAGGAATGCAGGCAAGCTAGCTCTTAACTTTGACTGTCTGGGGCACTGTCATGCCCAGATTTTAAATGTTGCCTTTGTCTTTGTTCTGAAAGAGGGTACAGTGTGACTGTTGTCAGATGTTACTATCATTGGCCTGGGGAACTTTACGTTATAAAACTGAATCTTTAAAAAATAGTATCTCTGCAAAAGAAATTTTTGTACGGAAGGGTAACTTTTATTAAGTCTTTTGAAACCCATAGAAGTCTTGACTCTCAGAGTAATTGTCTAAAAAGGAGAGCCTTGTAAACACACATGTTTCTTCTGTAATGACTAGCAACCAGTAATCCTCAGCTCCTATAGGGCAGGGAATGTGTGCCATGTTGCTGGGGCATTTTATTTATTTTTAAAGAATTGATGCCGATGTGGTAAATGAAAAAAGAAAATAATTTTGACATTAATTTTCATAAATCTTTGGTTCTTCCTTAGTGAGACAATATACACAGAGTTAGGAAGACCTGGATTTGGATCCCACTACAGACATTAGACAAGTTACTTACCCATAAAAGTCAGCCTCAGTTTCCTCATCTATAAAATGAAGATAATAATAGCACCTCCCTCACAGGGATATTTCTTGGATGAAATTATAAAATATATGTAATGTACTTTGAAGATCTCAAAGTGATATTTAAGTACTAGCTATTATTATTATTATTATTATCAAATTCTCTGAACCATAGCTTATTCATCTGTTAAATGGTAATAACAATAATACCTAACTTTCAGGGTTGCCATGAGAATGATAGGATCCTAGATTTAAAGCTGTAGTGAACCTTTTTTGTCATTGTTGAGTTCTTTCAGCTTTTTCCAACTCTTCATGATGGGGTTTTCTTGGAAAAGAGACTGGAATGGTTTGTCATTTCTTTCTCCAGTTTACACAAAATCCAGAAAAAAATTAAATAATTTGTCCATCCAATCAATAAGCATGTGAAGTGCTGACTGTGTGCCAGGCACTGTCCTAAATGTTAGGGATACAAAGGAAAGCAAAAGGCACTCCTTGTCCTGAAGGAGCTCACAAGTCTAATGTGGGATACAACATGCAAACTACTATGTACAAAAAATCTGTAATAATAATTGGAGATTATCAATAGACCTAGCATTAAAGATAGCTGGGTGCTCAATGGAAGAGAACCAGGTCTGGAGTCAAAATTACCTGGGTTCAAATCTGATCTCAGATACTTCATAGCTGTATGACATTGGGCAAGTCACTTAAACCTGTTTATCTCAGTTTTTCATCTAGTGTCCTTGTCAGAAAACCCCAAGATGGAGTCAAGAAAAGTTGTTCCACTGAAACAATTGAACACACACACATGCACATGCATGCGCACATGCATGAATGCACACAAAATGATCTGGAGAAGGACATGGCAAACAGCTCCAGTGTCTTTGCCAAGAAAACCCCAACTGGGGTCAATTGATTGTTGTGTTTCCTTCTCAAAGGAGACCAGAATTTCATCACTATGTAAGTCAAGTCAGTGTATCTGACTGGCTGATCAGACCAATATGAACTCAGAAAGCTTTGCCACAGGTCAAACACAAATAGTGCCTATGAACGTTTGCAGTGGCTTTTCTAGCTTTGCACATCTTGCATTTCTTCTGAACTAATTCAATTCTGCTTTGCCCAGAGAGCATAGGATCTTCTCTGAAGAGGAAACGCCATGCAGAGTGGTCCTGTGCCAGTGTCTCCCATGTCATGCAATCGATTCTAAGTCAGCACCCTTGTTTATGTTTAATATCCTAATGTTCAACCTCATTCAGGTTAAATTAGTTTTTCCTTAAAAGAAATTGAAACAGGGGCAGCTAGGTGGTGCAGTGGATAGAGCGCCAGCCCTGAAGTCAGGAAGACCTGAGTTCAAATCTGACCTCAGACACTTAATGCATCCTAGCTGTGTGACCTTGGGCAAGTCACTTAACCCCAATTGCCTCAGCAAAAAAAAAAAAAAAAAAAAAAGAAAGAAAGAAAAAAGAAATTGAAACTTTCTTTTTGATATTCCAATTTCAAACTCAAAAAGCCCCAAAGGAAACTCATTATCTTTCCTCTAAATGGTTCCCCTCTTCCTAACTTTCCCATTATTGTTGTACTGTTACCTGTAGTCACCACCATGGAGATTGTGTATGTTTATGTGAAGAGACGCAGCGAGTTTGGGAAACAATGCAATTTCAGCGACCGACAGGCAGAGCTGAGTATCGACATACCACCCAATCCAGAACTTAATGAACAATTTGTTGTACGTGATCCTGTGGACAGAGGAATTCAGTGTTCCTATGACATGTCAGAGCATGAGGTAATATCTTTACCCATCATGAGTTGGGGTCTATTTGAAGGTGTAGTGGTCAAGACTTGGGTAGATGGAGAGAGTGGAGAGGCATCAAGATTATCTCTTGTCTTCTCATGTGCTCATTCCCATGATGATTGTCATGTAGATCCTTTACAGGACCAGAAAGTCATTCTCCTATCTCATAAACCTTTGAGGAAAGGGAATCTTGAACTTCCTAATAGTATTTTTGTAAAGTCAACTTAGTGTTTGGGTTTGTTTTGTATGTTTCTAATGATTTCTTTAAATAAAACATAATGTAATTTCTCAGATTATCCCAATTCTCACCCATTGAACCACCCTCCCTTAGGTTTGGGAACAGGGGCTATTATGATTTCATTGGTTCAGAAACATACTTGATGAAGAAACTCCCTCCATCAGTGAAAATCAGCACATTTTCTGTAATTTATAATCTTAGAGTTGCTTAGAGTATTGGGAATTTAAGTGATTTATCCAATGTCAGAAAGCCCGTATGTGTCAAAGGAAAAACTTGAATTTAGGTCCTTCTGGATTTGAGGCAATTTCTCCCTCTACTACACCACACTGCCAAAGAAAGCCACTGAGAAAAACCAATCAATAAAGTAACCATGTCAGATCACCTATGCAACATTTGCCCTGGTACTAATAGGTCTTTATTATACCCTCTTTCCTTTAGAACCAAGGATGTTCATTGCATTGTTAGCTGCCTTTTGATGTTTTCATTTATATGATTGTCATCATTGTGTATATTTTTTTCTGGTTCTGCTTTCTTTGCTTCTGTGGTGGAATTTTCTTTATCTTCTGAAAGAATACCCATCACCAAGGATCCAGTGGCTGTGGGTCAAAGATAAGAGACCAGACTGAAAGAGATTTTTTGGCATACTAAGTAATCTGTCTTTGACAATAACAAATATTTGATTTTTGTAACATTACAGAATCACTCAGAGTACTAACCAATAAATAGCATCCTAGGACATCTTAGGATAGGAAAGTAAAGAATTTCATAGGAGAGGGAGTGGTAGAAAAAGGAGACCATTCAAAGGAGAAAGAAAGGGTGAGAAAGGGGATGGTTTATAATTGAGAATGCAAGTGGAAGGATTTATAATCTGAAAAAGAAAACATTTCCTGTTTAAGGGCAAGAAACAAAAGAAAGAGACCAAATGCTTTTATAATTGTGAAAGCAATCTTTTCAGACAAAATAGCAGAGTCTCTTATTTAAGGACAGAAAGTAATTATAGCAGTGGATGAGACCATCTGTATTACCATGTCCATTCATAGGATTTGGGGACTTTCAAATGTTAGGCCACCATGTGGTTGGGGGATTTCTGCATTATTAGTTCATCAAGATATAATGAAATTTTTCTTTCACATTCTGTATGACTTCATATGTCTTCCATTTTTAAAAATTTCTCATGGTTCTCATTACTTATATCTTAATAATATTCTATTCACCATAATAAATTTTTTTCACTATAGCATATACCATAATTTGTTTTCTAATAAATGTGCCTCTTTGATTATAGTTTTTCAAATGAATTCTTGCTGTAGCAAAGCAATCTTTTTATTTCTCCAGAGTTGATTTTTTTTTACCTGATTCCCCAGAGAAGCTCAATACTACCACATATATTTGTTATATGGAATCTTTCTTTCTATCTCTGACCTCCTTGAGCTGCTTTCCCAGCATAAGGACCACTGAGACCAAGGGCATGAATAGTTTAGTGACTTTTTCCCCATAATTCCAAATTGCTACTTAGAATGGATGAATAGGTTCATGGCTTCATACAGTATTAGTGTGACTATCTTTCCACAATCTCTCCAAAATTGACTGCTTCATTTTTTTTTTGTTATGTTTGCCATTTTGATGGATGTGAACTTGAACTTGAATGTTTTGGTTTTGGCTTTGTTTACCTTCTGTCCTACATTTTATAGGTCAATACAGAGAGATTTGAGATGGAGACCCAAGGAATTAATCACTTAGAAGGGGGCTGGCCCAAAGATGTGAACCCATTAGAGTTGGAGCAGACAATCCGATTCCGGAAGAAAGTGGAAAAGGATGAGAATTATATCAATGCCATCCTACAACTTGGTTATGTGAGGCAACAAGTTCTTTTTCTTTTTCTTTTTTTTTCTCTCTACCATCCCATCCTCCATTCTTTGTTCAAAACTATTCCAACAGATAGTCAGAATTAGCAGGAAATTCCATAATAAATTTTAATGATTAGTGCTCCAGTTCTACAAAGATGACTCTAAAAGCCATAGAGGAACTCTTTTCCTAAGGGATCCATAATTGATCAACAAATTAAATTTTTTAAGTCTCTGCTGCATGTTAGGCACTATGTCGGGAGCTGGCATACAAATATAAAAGAGATACAATACCTATCTTCAAGGAGTTTACATTCTACTGGAGAAATATAATATGTTCACAGACAGTAAATATAGGATATACACAAAATAAATATGCCAATCAATATGTTGGCTCATACCTATAATTTCATTTACTGGGGAGACAAACTGTTGGATCTCTGGAACTCCAAAGTTCTGAGTTACAATGAGATTAGCCAATTGGGTGTCCTCACTAACTTCAGAACAATATGATGAGTCCCCAAGAAGTATGTGGGGAAAGAGTTAGGTTGCCCAAACCATTGCCCAAGGTGTGGCAAAGGGAAGTAGGCCAAAGTTTACATATCACTTAATAATGGGATTTGGTTGTAACTCCTGCACTTAGCCTGAGTGAGATAGTGAGACAGTCTTTAAATGAGAGAGGGAGGGAAGGAATGGAAGAAGGAAACAAGAGAAGGAGGGAGGGAAGGAGGAGGAAAGGAAAGGAGGAGAGAAAGGAAGAAAGAAAGGAAGAAAAGAAAGGGAGGGAGAAAAGAAAGAAGGAAAGAAAAAAGGAAGGAAAAGAGGGAGGGAGGGAGCAAGTAGAAAAGGAAAGAGGGAGTAAGAAAGAAAGGGAGGAGGAAGAGAGGGAGGCAGGAAAGAAGGAAGGAAAGGAAGGAAGCAAAGAAGGAAGAAAAGAAGGAAGGAAGGAAGGAAGGAAGGAAGGAAAGGAAGGAAGCAAAGAAGGAAGAAAAGGAGGAAGGAAGGAAGAAAGGAAGGAAAAAAGGAAGGACGGAAGGAAGGAAGGAAGAAACAAAGGAAGGGAAAGAGAGGGGGAGGAAGGAGAGGACATCTTAATTCTTCTATAGTTACTCTAGAGCCACTCTTCAGAAACCAGACTTAGTTCTTTTCCCTTCTCCCTCCGTTACTCATTTCTCATCAGCTAGAAGAACTCCATGGTGCACTAGGCAATATCCTGAAGGATTTCTAGGCATCCTGACCAAAAAATATTCCCTCCTCCAGTTTTACCCCTTCACTCTAAGCTCTTTGTTCTTCAAAACCCAAGTAGAATGAAAAGAATGATGGAAGTTGTTCTCTGTGTCCCAGGTGATGGAGCATTGCATTAAACAGAACAATGCCATTGATATTTATGGGGAGTATTTTGAAGAAGAGGATGCAGTAGAAGTGTCTGATGAGGTTCTTTCAGCCAAAACCATCAACGTTTTCAGGTATCCACAGCAGAACCAGTTTTCTGTCTGATCTTGGGATTTCCCTCACAAGTAGTCCAGGAACCAGGTGCTGCCAGTGAATAGGGAACCCTTATCAGTCAGCCATGGGAACTTAATGTGGGACTCTTAATTGAGAACCATGAGAATCACCAGATTTAGATCTAGGAGAGATCTCAGAGGCTTTTACTGAGGAGGTGGTTGAGGCCCAGAGAGATGAAATGTTTTGTTCACAGTCATAGTCATTTAAATGTTCTGAGGCAAAATTTGAACTCAGGTCTTCCTGACTCCATGTCTAGCACACAATCTAATATGGTTTTCAACATAGGAAGATAACAGGACAAAAATGACAGTTCTTATCACGGGAGAATACAGGCTAAATGGAGGGGTAGAAAAATACACAAAGAAACCAATTTTTAAGCAAGTGGCAAAGGAGAAAGAACAATGGACTTGGAATCAGAAGCCCCAAATTCAAACCTTAGCTCAATTCTTTGTAAGCTATTTATCTATACTAAATCAAGCTATAACCGCCCTCAGGATTGTTTCCTCCTCTGTCAAAATGAAGGATTTAGGGTAGCTAAATGGCTCAGTGCATAGAGCATAAAACCTAGAGTCAGGAGAAGTTGAATTCAAATCCAGTCTCATACACTTTTTAGCTGTGTGACCACAAACAAGTAATTGCAATTGCCTTCTTTAAAAAAAAAAAAAAGAAAAAAGAAAACAAAACAGGGGGGGGGTGTTGTCCTGGATTGGAGCTTTTTAATCCTTTATGTCATGGATCTTTTGGCAATCTGGTCAAAAGCCCATGGATTTCTTCTCAGAAGGATATTTCTAAATGTAGTAAGTAAAATACTAGGAGGACAAAGAAAAATACAATTGTATTGAAATACAGTTATCCAAAAAAAATTTTTTTAACAAAGTTCATGGACACTGGGGTTAAGCATCCTTGGATTATATATATTCTAATGTCTCTTCTCATTCTGTGAAGTTTGTCCATATTAACAAAGTGACAGATAAGTAAAAACAAAAATACTTGGAGCAGGGGAGGATTGTATGCTCTTATTTCTGTGATTCAAAAGTTCAGGAAAGGGCCTTCCAGACTCCTTGAAATGGAGTGGTAAGCCTAGATTGGAGAGGCAGTGTGAGCTGTAGAAAGGGTGCTAGATTTGAAACTTGTCGACCCGGCTTCACACCCTGGCATTTTTTATTGTTTTAAAAAAATTATTATTATTTAATACATGTTACTTTAGTCAAGTCATAGTCTTTTTGAATATTTCTTTCCTATCTCTAATAATAATAATCATCATAATCATAAAACATGATATCTTTCCCTGTAATTGAAGACTCACAAAATTTCAGAAGTAGAAGAGATTGCAATGGTTATCTAGGTCAATCCATACCACCCATCCCCATCCTCACACATTCAATACTTTCCTCTAGAAAACAATGTTTTAAAATCATTCACAGAGCTAGGGGGAGAAAAGAGCCAATTTAGAAAAGTTGTCACCTAGCAGTTAGTGTTTACTATGTGTCAGGCACTCTTCTAAATGCTGAAGATAGAAAGTAAAGGCAAAAAGCAAACATTTTCCCCCTTCAAAATAACTACCCAAAAACAAAATAAAAAACAAAAAAAAATCTTTACTCTCAAGTAACTCACAATCTAATGAGAAGGACAACATACAAACAGTTATGTCCAAATAAGATCTGTACATGATAACTTGAGAGCTATTTCAGAGGAAAGATGTTGAGATTAGGGAGGATTTGGAAAGGCTTCCAGTAAAAAGTGAGATTTTATTTTATTATTCTCATACATTTTCAATAGTATTTTATTTTTTTAAATATATATAGAATTTTCAATATACATTTTTATGAAACTTTTTTTCTGACCCCACTCCTCCCCAAGACAGCAAGCAATCAGATATAGGTTAAATACATTGTTCTTTCAAACATATTTCTATATTTGTCATGTTGTACAAGAAAAATCAGATCAAAAGGGAAAAAAAACCATGAGGAAGAAAAAAAAAACAAGGTGAAATTGCTGTTTCCATCCACATTCAGTCTCCATGGTTCTCTTTTTGGATGCAGATAGCTCTTTCCATCACAAGTCTATTGGAATTGCCTTGAATCACCTCATTATTGAAAAGAGCTAAGTCCATCACAGTTGATCATCAATTAATCTTCTTGCTGCTATGTACAATGTTCTCTTCGTTATACTCATTTTACTTAGCATCAATTCATATAAGTCTCTTCAGGCCTTTCTGAAATCATCCTGCTGATTGTTTCTTTTAGAACAGTTATATTCCATAATATTCATATACCATAACTTATTCAGCCATTTCCCAAATGATGGGCATCGACTTGGTTTCCAGTTTCTTGCTTCTACAAAAAGGGCTGCCACAAATATTTTTAAAAGTATGTGTAGGTCCTATGGCTCTCTTCAACAATGAGATGTTTCAAATCAGTTCCAATTGTTCAGTGAAGAAAGCCATATACACCCAGAAAGAGGGATGTGAAATGTGGACTACAAAATAATTCTTTGGGCTGCAGACCCAGAAAAGACACTGCTGGACCAAAGAACATGCACAATTTGATAGCACTTTGGGCATAGTTCTGAATTGTTCTGTAGAGTAATTGGATCATTTTATAACTCTAGTAACTATACATAAGTGTCCCAGTTTTCTCACATCCCCTCCAACATTTATCATTATCTTTTCCTATCATCTTAACCAATATGAGAGGTGTGAAATGGTACCTCAGAGTTGTTTTAATTTGCATCTCTCTAATCAATTTCTCTAATTTTTTTTCATATGACTAAGAATGGCTTTAATTTCTAAATCTAAAAATTGTCTGTTCATATCCTTTGACCATTTATCATTTGGGGAATGACTTGTATTCTTATAAATTTGAGTCAGTTCTTTAGTTATTTTAAAAATGAAGCCTTTTCAGAAAAACTGGTTATAAAAATTTTCCCCCTGCTTTTTGCTTCCTTTCTAATCTTACCTGCATTAGTTTTGCTTGATCAAAATGATCCAATTGGCGTTTCATAATATTCTCTAGTTAGAAGATGGGATTTTATCTGAAAATTGAAGTCAATAGGTGAAGATGAGGATGGAGAGCATTCCTATTCTAGGCATGGAGGATGATCAGTGAAAATGCACAGAGTAAAAGATAGAGGGTTTTTGGGGAGGAACAGCAAGAAAACCAGTGTCATTGGATGACAGAGTAATTGGGAGTGGATGAAGATGCAGGGAGTGGAGACAGGTATAAAAAGAATGCAAAGATAGGAAGGAACTAGATTATAAAGGCTTGAAAAGCCAAAGGGAAGATTTGACATTGGATTCTGGGTGTGATAGGGAGCCACTGGAAATGACTGAATGGGAGGGTGAGGGTGATATGGTCAGACCTGTACTTTCAGAAGTTTTATTTAACAGCTGAGTAGGAGAATGGACCAAAATAGAGAGTGAGAGGGAGACCTTCCAGAAGATTATTGCAATAGTCCAGGCATGAGGTGATGAGGAACTGCTCCATGATAGTTGCATTGGCAGAGGAGAAGGGGCATGTGTGAGAAATATTAGAAAAGTAGAAGTGATCAAATTTAACCATTGACCCTATAATTAGGGAATGGGGAAAAGTGAGTTGAGGTTGACCCTTGCTTGGGTTGTGAGCCTGGATGTCTGATAGGGTGATAACAGTAACATGGGAAATTAAGAAGTAGGGGAAGGTTGGGAGAGGAAAAATAATGAAATCAGTTTGAAGCATGTTGAATTTAAGATACCTATATGAATCTATTCTGAGATGTCTAATAAGCATGTAGAGATTCAAGACAGGAGGATAGGAAAGACATATAGATCTAAGAATCATCTGCATAAAGATGATAATTGAAACCATGTGTTGTTACTCTTGCTCAATCTTTTCAGTCATGTCCAACTCTTCATGATCTCATTTGGGATTTTCTTGGCAAAGATATGAAGTGATTTGCCCTTTCCTTCTCCCACTCATTTTATTTTATTATTAAAGCTTTTTATTTGCAAAACATATGCATGGGTAATTTTTCAATATTGACCCTTGCAAAACTTTCTGTTCTAAATTTTTCCCTCCTTCCCCCACCCTCTCCCCTAGATGGTAGGTAGTCCAATACATGTTAAATATGTTAAAATATATGATAAATCCAACATATGTATACATATTTATACAGTTCTCTTGCTGCACAAGAAAAATCGGATCTAGAAAGAAAAAAAAACCTGAGAAGGAAAACAAAATGCAGAAAAATATCAGCAGAAAGCGTGAAAATGCTATGTTGTGGTCCATCTCAGATCCCACAGGCCTCTCTCTGGTTATATATGGCTTTCTTCATCACTGAACAATTGGAACTGGTTTAAATCATCTCATTGTTGAAGAGCTGCTTATTTTACAGATAAGGAAACTGATTTAGACAGAGTTGTCTGTTGCCCAGCATCAGATAGCTAATACATGTCTGGGTCAGATTTGAACTCAAAAAAATGAGTCTTCCTAACTCCAGGCTGGCTACTCTATCCACCCTGCCTCCTTAGCTGCCCCCAAAATTGAAAACATGCCTACAAACAATTTTGTTATTTTGTGGAATAAAAGGTTGTTTGTTTGTTTGTTTTTATAAAGCTCTGCATTCATTCCCAATTGTTGGTACAGCTTTATGTTTTACAGATTTTAGAAGTTTGGATCTGTTAAATCTGAGTTAATTGGTTGAAATTCCTTATGACTGGAATCTCTAATGCAGCTGCCATCAGAAGTTTGAAGGCCAAGAGTTCTCTATCTAGTCCAGTCTACATTTTCTAACCTTAAATGGCGAAGCATTGAGTTTAAAAATTGATCATTAAAAGCACTTGGAAGCCATTCAAGGTGTTCTGGAAATTCAAAATTAAAAAATAAATTACAGTGACCTTCTAACTACTTTATAAAGTTTAGTCACTACTCTCTGAACAGCTCAATAAATTGGTTGGAATGAGCTTCCCTGTATATTTAAAAGGAGGTTTCTGGCCTCTGGATGAGGCTGCTTGCCAACTGATTGTGCCTGGTACATAGGAAGTGATTTATAAATGTTTGTTGACTGACTATTTAACTAATCATGATGGAAAGAACTGAATCCATGAAGACTTGAAGCATTCTCTTAGTGTCAGGCCACTAGGCAGCATGATCAGTAGAAACTCAGGCCACTTATGTTCTTACTCCTATGAAAAACATCTCCAATTTGGTTTAATTTTTGTATTACTTTTGGGTCCCCATGGGTTGTCTAAATATTGTTCATAGATGGCATGAACAGATATAGTCTGGGACCTGGCCCACGTTTGTAGAGATGGATAGTAATAATGATAATAGCAACAATAATAATAGTTAACATTTATGTAATAATTTTAGGCTTGCAATGCACTTTACAAATATTTTATTTTATCCTTGAAACAACCCTGACAGGTAGATGCTATTATTTCCATTTTATGAGGAAACTGAATCCAGAAAGGCAAAGTGATTTTCTCATTCATACCTTCAGTGTCCAAGGGTAGATTTGATCTTGCTGACTGCAAGTCTAATACTCTACACACATACCTGTCTCATCTAGCTTCCAGGAGGAGAGCTAAAGACCCTGCCTGAGAGAAAGTCGGATTACACATTTAACATCCCTCCCAGCCTTACTAATGGAGAAGTGATACAGTGTATCCCAAGAGTCAGGCTTTGCAGGATGTTTTTTCCCTTGTTACCCCCTGGGGAGCCTGACCTTGCATGTGATTTTGTTTTACTCAAAAGGGACCCATATGAAATCAAACGTACAGCAAGCCATCTGTCCTGGCACCCTGATGCAAACCGGAAGTTAGCTGTGTCCTATTGCTGTCTGGATTTCCAGCGGGCTGATGCAAACATGAGCTATGATTCATTCATCTGGGACCTGGGTGAGAAGTGGAAAGAACATAGCAGAATCTTGCAGCTTGGCTGGTGGGAGTGGGATGGGAAGGTACCATAAAGTCTTGGGCATAGAACATTCCTCAGTAGACCTGCAGATGAAGAAAAATAACTCCCTTTGAAACAGGTGATCTTACTGTACTTAGTGAGATTTTTTCAAGGTATTACGGAGTTTAGACACTACTGACACACATAGAACCAGATATAGTTCTCTATTCTAAATTGTGGGCAGCTGAATGGCTCAGTGGATAGAGTTTGGGTCTTAGAGTCTGGAAAACCATCTTCCTCAGGAAGCTGAATCTTCCTTAGGACTTAGGAGGATGGCTTTCCAAACTCTTTAGACCAGCACTCTCTGTACTATGGCACCACTTAGCCACCCAATTGGAGTGTTGCAAGTAGCAGTGATTATAAGAGTTAAGGTTTAAGAGGATTGAAAGCTATAAAGGAGCCAGCTCATGTAGAGCTTTATATGCTAAACAGGATTTTTTTAATGTGATCCTGGAGGCAATAGTTAATTTAAATAAGATTTTCTTCCTCCCCATCTCTCGGGTTTTCATAATTTGCATGAGGTCTTTCTCCTCCTTTTTAATAGAAAATCCAAATAAACCAGACATCACCCTGAAGCCATCTTCTCCCCTTGTGACCTTGGAATACAACCCCAAAGATGCACATGTCCTGATTGGAGGCTGCTACAATGGGCAGATTGGTAAGGTGACGCTCAACAACTAACTACCCATTTCTCCTCTAGCACTTGCCTGGGGGCAGGCTTCTTCTATCTCAAGTCAAAACATAAATGCCAGTTTGAGCTAGGGGGTTTTTTAGTTCCAAAGAAAACCTGGAGGCTGGGAGTTTCCATAATTCATAAGCAGACACATAGATGAGTGAAGTCAGGGATTCATAAGATGCCTCCACTAACCTCAAGCTGCTGTGGTTCAAGCATGTCTACTCTTGATTCCATTTGGGGTTTTCTTGGCAAAGATACTAGAATGGTTTGCCATTTCCTTCTCCAGCTCATTTTATCAGTGAGGAAAATGGAACAGCCACTCAGCTAGTAAGTATCTGAAGCTGAATTTGAACTCAGGAAGATAAGACTTCATGATTCCAGGCTCAATGCTCACCACTTTGCCACCTAACTACCCACTCACCCCAAGAGGTATCCCCAAATTCCCTAAGCAAAATTCATTTAAATTCATTGTATTTTTTTGGGGAGGAGTGGCTGAAGCAATTGGGGGTAAGTGACCTGCCCAGGGTCACACAGCTAGAAAATGTTGTGTCAGACCAAATTTGAACTCAGGTCCTCATGACTTCAGGGCTGGTGCTCTATCCACTGCTCCATCTAGCTGCCCCAAATTCATTGTATTTTTAAAAAATAAGAGATAGCATGGAACATTTTCTTGGGGGAGAGGGGAGTAGAAAAATAGTTATAAAGTCCAATTTAGAGATATAGCTGTGACAGGGCAAAGAAGAAGAAAAAATATAACCCTGACCATTTCAGCAATGTGATGTAGCAAGATTCCTTTTGAAGGAGATGAGTCTGGAGATTTGGAGGTCAGGGGGTGAATAAAGTTTTTATGGTTCTAGAAGTCCTCTAATTCCAGACAAAAGCTTAGAGGGGAACTGGAACCTTGTCATCCCTCCCAGCCACCACATTATTGTACTTGCAAACTCATTTTCTTATCAACTTTTCTCTCCTTGGTCAAAAGGCTGTTTTGTAGGAATGCACATATACATTATGAAATATTACTACTGTAACATGAAATAGCCTTTGTTACACTAATATTGAAGAAATATTCTCTCTCTAACTGGCTTATTACCCCCACTGTAAAATACACTTATTAGGCTTAAATGAAATTTGTGGTAAATGGTCATATACTTCATTCAAAGGAACAGGCCATGACAGTTACAGCTGGAAGGATTGGGTTTTTCTCTCCATACATATTATTCTTCTCTACTCATCAGAAGATAAATGGTCAGATGGGTCCAGGGAAGCCGTTTGTTGTTGTTGTTTGTTTGTTTGTTTGTTTGCTTGTCTTTTTTCTTCTCCCAGATGGTCCTCCATGCAATGAGGGGAACAAGACTGTGTGATGTGGACTGTATTCTAGAAATCTATCCTCGGGTCTGCTATTTTGGCCTGATCTGTTTTCACTTCCCCTGGTTGGTTTTTCATAATCTGTGCATGTTTTACCCTTCTTTAATCAGCACCCTATCTCTGCTCCTGGTCTCCTAACCTCTGCTGTCCTCCACTGGCAAATACCATAAAGGATATGATAACTGCAAAATTACTACTTGCCTTACTCTTCTTCCCTTTTCATGTCTCCTGGCAGTATGCCTGGTATGAGCCTGCAGGAACCATCCCTCCATGAATCATATACTAAATACCCTAGACAATTTTTTCAGGGAAATACTTGGCTCCATGCTGAAAGGCTAAGAGTTATGGGATGAAGCAGCAAATCCTGAATTGTCCTTTGATCAGGTTAGCAGGTAGCACTGCCTTTAAGCTGCATCAGATAGGATTGAAGACTAAGTCAGAAAGAATGGTCTACTCAGTAGACTTGGAGTTAATTATCTCCACTCTATAGACATCTCTCTTCTTGCCTGGAAAATGAGTCATGACTTTTGAGGCTTTTTTTTTTGCTTTTTCTGTGAGAAGGAAGGAAGGAGTGTGGCCTCTCTCACCCTGCAAAAATAGTGAACTGTTTGAAATGGCAGTCTAAGTTAGCTTTAGATTGAAATTCAAAGCTCCAGCTGCACTGCTACCCTTCCTTCCTTCCTTCCTTCCTTCCTTCCTTCCTTCCTTCCTTCCT